>ML810267.1:119475-149798 GCA_009831015.1 Picea engelmannii
GTCCATTACCTGTAAATACCTCTCTAGCTAGGAGGGAGTGTTAATATTATGGTAGCTGCGGGAGGTATTTACCTCTACATGTGAACCTGACAAGAATAGAAGACTCTGGGAAGCAAGAGAAACCCAAATGAATTGGCTAATAACCCTAGAAGCCTTGTCGGTTCAAGAATATAATTTATATTAGGCTATTAGCCTCCAAGAGAAGAAGTCGACCAGAATTAATAATAATATACTGAACAGACACCTACCCAGAAGGAGAAGTCGACCCCAGTAAACTGGCAGGATTACTATAAATACTGGGTGCCAGTTTCTCATTTGTCACATCTCAGGACTGCAGTTTTCCCAATTGGTGCGCACTGCAGGTGTAGCTGGTGCGCAGGTTTGGAGGAGGGTTGCAGGTGCAGCTGCAGCAACAACAAGTTTCAGTATTTGGCTTGGATATCTCTTGGCTAGGGTTTGGACTATCTGATCATCTTTTTGTGATGCGCTATCATTGGGGAGAGATGCAGTGCTCTTTGTTTGGCTATCTAGCCTGGGGTTTGCTTCCGGAGGAATTCTCAGGTCAAGGTTAAGGTGCTCGGAGGGAGGCTTCAACCTATGGTTGGGAGACGAGGGTATCGTCGTGGTAAAACGAGCACACAATCCTTTATATTCTAACAGATAAAACATCCAGTAGATGGGAGTATCGATAAACACAAGGCAAGATTTGTGACCAGAGGGTTCTCCCAGAAGGAGGGAGAAGACTATGATGACAACTTGTTCTTGTAAACCAAATATACCTCTATCTAAGCAATTACATCTCTTGAAGTATCCATGGGTTGGAGTTTACATCAGTTATATGTAAAAGATTGTTCTTCTCAATAGAGCAATCGAGGAAGAAGCATATGTAGAGCAAACTTAAGGTTTTGAGGTATACCAAAAAGAGACCCATGTATGCAGATGGAAGAAGACCTTGTATGGATTCAAGCAACTTGGTGTAGAGCCTCTCATGTACAACAAAAGTGTGGTGAAAACTTCTTATGATAGAGGAAGTGTATCAAAATGGTTGTTCAGAAGTTTGGGATGATGGATTGCAAATCCATGGCAAACTCCCATGATGATAGATTTGAAGAAGTTGAGAGACTCTAATCCAGTAGACTCATCCCTGTACCAGAGGTTGATTGGCTCATTGATGTATTCAGTGAATATTAGGCCGGACATTTGCTTTGCTGCGAACATGTTGAGCCAGTGCCAGGTGGAACTTATACAAGGGCATTGGATAGCCGCAAAGAATATCTTGAGATATCTTTGTGGGGCGATAACCTATGGTTTGAGATATGCCTCAAACAATGAAGTACAATTGCATGGATTTACTGATTTAGATTGGGCATGGAGTGCAGATGACAGAAAGAGTACTTCTGGTATATATTTCAGTTTTGGGATCTGCTATGATATCATGGCTAGCAGAAAACAAAAGTCTGTTGCACTTAACATTGCATAGTATATTGCAGCTTGTGATGCTTGTACGGAAGAAGTGTGGTTACGTAAGTTGGTTTTTGTACTGTTTGATCAAGTGTTGAATTTAACCGTGATATATTGTGATAACCAGAGTTGTGTGAAGCTCTTAAAGAACCTGGTGTTCCATGAAAGGTCAAAGCACATTAAGATCAATTATTATTTTCTTTGTGATAAGTTCCATAGAAGAGAAGTGGTTCTCCGATATATCTCCACAGATGAGCATGTAGCAAATATTTTGACAAAACCTCTGTCCAGAATAAAAGTTTGTGTACTTAAAGGACAAGATGGGGCTCGTGGAGATAACTACATTAGTTGAAAGGGAAGAGATGGCTCCCCAAGTTGGGAGGGAGCATTGATATGTTATTGATATATGGGCAGTCATTTCCAGTTTGGAAAATGGTCCAGGATGGGCAGTCAGTTTCCTGTCCAGAAAGTGGTCTAAGATTTTAGACAGATAGTCATGGTCCGACAAATTGTTGATGTACCATATACAGTGATTTCCCTTGTGGACAGTGTGGGGGAATGGTCTAGGACAATCATTCTCTTTGGAAGTCACTCTAAGAAGTGGTCAAGCAGAATGGTCTACCTCTCTGGGCAGTCATTCTTTTGAAGTTCACAATTGTGAGCAGTTTCGAAGAATGGTCTGATGTAGGAGGTTGGTGCAGGACAATCATTTCCATAGGAAATGGTCTTGATAATCATTCCCTAGGGAAGACTCATTCTCTCCAGGTTGCACTGTGAATCATGTTGAAAGAATGTCCCAGTTAGGTTGAATGGTCCAGGTTCAACAATTAGGGACAATTATTCTTCTATGCTTGGAAAGAATAGTCTAGACAACCCATGGTTGATGCTTAACTTTCTAAGAGCAGATTCTCTTCCATATCACAGATGTGAGTGGAAGAATGGCCCAGATGACTCAATTTGTATCATGATACTGTTAATGCAGGTTGATATCAGATGATATGATTGTTATGGAGACGGTATGTCTATGGACAATAGTTGTATACTACTGTGGTGGATGTGATTCACTGGTAGTGATTGTGTATCACCGGTTAGTAATTGTGTGCTACAAGGAGTGGTTGTGTATCACTGGACAATAGTTGTGTACTACTATGGAGAGACACAGTTGTGTTCTATTGGATGGCTTTGTAGCAACTGTATACTACTATCTGATTTCCATGGAGACTACCACTAATGTTGGAGGTGATTTCCAGCTAGATGGATAGTGATATGATGCAGAGGCATTGGTCTACATCATACGAATACAACTTAGAGATGGTGCATTGACACCATGCTAGTACAGTCTATAGATGATGTAGATGGTACTCTGCATCATGTTAGATACGATCATGCTAGTACATCTTAGATATGATGCAGAGCATCATGCTAGTACAACTTAGACATGATCATACAACTTAGAGATGATGCAGTGGAGAGGATGGTTGTTGGAGCCATTGAGGACATTCAACATCTGTTGGGACAATCATTCTTCTAGGATGTATGTTCGGATTAGAAGAATGGTCCTTGTATCACTCTATTGAGTGAGTGACTTATTCAACATCATGCATGATTACTCAGTTGGAGTATGGCCTTGAGATATGATGCAGTTGATGCTATCATATGATACTGATAGTGGTGATGTTAATCATGAGTTGATAGCCTGTGTGGTTGACAATGCTACTTGTTAATACCTCCCTAGCCAAGCCCGAGGTTAATGCTCTAGAAGACGCTCTTGAACCACCTCCTACTCCACATGTTGCAGTACCTCTTCAACCACCTCTTGCTCCTCATGTGTCAAATGCTCCACCTAATCCATATGCACCACCAATTGATCCTATATACATTGCATGCTTAGTTTGATGTCTTTCTTAGGAGTGGTGGAGTGCCTTTTAGTATTGATGCATCTAGCTCTAGTGCTTGACCTAACACTAGTGTCGTTGGCAACTAGTGACATTGATGGACATGTATATTTATGTTTTGTTATCATTCTTATATATTTGAGATGTATCCCCATGGTTATTTGATATTATGCCTTTTTCATATCATGCATATGGTTGGTTGATGTTGTTTGATGTGGTTATTATTAATTTAATATTACAAATTATGTAATTACTGACACATTCAATTTGATGGTTAGTTGACGTTGTTTGATATATAAATGTATTACAAGTATGACATAATATATATAGAGAGAGAGAGAGAATTGATGCTAATAAACATTTGAAAAGACAATCCAATAGTATCCTCTACGTGATATGTAATATCGACAATAACATTATTAATGATTTGAACCACATCATGTTCGTATGTTAACAATAACCTATTGGTGTTAATGATAACTAAGTTTAAGGATTTTATTTAACTAGCTATCATACAATGTTAATGATTTGATTTTAAATTATAAAATCAATTTAACAAAATATATACTTAATAACCAAATCTATCAAAGTCTGCCATGATTATGATCCCACGACACTCTTGCAATGCCACTTCGAGGGGTATGTTATTTATGTATTATTTTATTTCTCTATTTACAAATTAAATTTGGGTTGTCTCAATTAGCCAATGTAATATTGCACACACGTCCCAAGGAACCAGTAGAAGACCAAATGTGTATTGTGTTTTCTCAAGAGTCCAATAGATTGGCAAGTTTTGTTTCAACATCAAGTGATCAATATGAAACATATGAGGAGAGTTCAAGGGGTTTTGGGTTATGTGATATTATCTCATCACCCTAGCTTTTTCAAGTATTGGATTCTATTATCTTCAGGAGTATTTGGGCAGAGTGGAAAGTTGTTGTAGGTTTGGTTCATTGACACTAAGAACGTAGCTAGGTATGTTGGGATTTAGCGTATCAGCCAATTTGGAGTTGGCAAGAGAAAGGATCTTGGATTGCAAAGTTGCCTTGATCCAAGCTTCTCAACTAAGTAGAAAGGACATCTTCTTATTGTGTGATTCATGGGATTTTGCTTCTCATTTTTGGAAGGAGTGGTGTGCCTTTGCTAAGGAGTATCATCTTCTTGCTCTTGACCATATTTTGATTACAAAGTTGATAGGAATCATTTCAAAGTTAGATATGTTTAAAATGAATATTGGGATTCTTGGACTATTTTGGAGGGATTGGGGTTGGTGCTTTGGCAATCTATTGTTATAATATGACTCTCAATGATTGTATGCCATACTTCATAAAGGACACTCAATATCCCTAGTCATTAATACACATTGCTGCTCCAATGAGTAGAAGGATAGTTGGGTTCATGGACTTCAAAACATTTAGTCAATTCAACTTTCTTATAAGCGTATAGTTTTTGCTCGCTTGGTTATCTATTAGGGGATTATGTCCAAGGCCAGGTTAGTCAAGAATGGACTCTTTAAGGGACCTTTGATGTATAGTAGAAAAATGTGTAGTCCTCGGATAGACCTTTCCAATGAGCTATCATGCGCCTAAAACAAAGATCGTATGCAAAAGTTAAGACCCTTGGAAGTTGATGTACTAACTTACCCAAACGAGGTCCATATGACTTTTGGCGCTTCATCTCCTAGGGTTAGGTTTTTGGATGTCTAGGGTTTTTGACATTCCTGTTTATTGTAAAAATGCCTTTAGAGCCTCATTGTAATCATCTTCTTGCGAATGAGCGCAACCATCACATCTCTTCTCAGAGATAAGCCACCACCATTCTAACAAGCTTGTTTCCACTACATTTTACAGTTTCAACTTATTTCCTTATTGAACAGAACCATTTTTTTTGTATATATGTTATTCTATATTAAGCATCTTTTGATAATAATATGTATTCATTTCGTTCTGCAAATATATTATGGATCAGTGGTATCAGAGCGGTCTGCTCGTTGTCGTTCTTAATGCATGTCCCCAACAAGGTTAGGGTACAAAGAATTGGGTCTCGAACTTGTTTCTCTTGAGGACAAAAGCTCTTGCACGCTCAAACGAACACTCATGGCAGAAGAAAAGAAATATGACGGGACATGAGATCCCTTCAATATGTTGCTCGAGGAATCCCTCACACAACAGAGGAACGAGATGATGGATAGTTTTGCGCAATTTTTTTGGCTGCTACCAACAGGCAACACATCTTCCTCAAATGGAGGCACCACCCCCTTCAAGGTAGAAATCAACTTTGATATTCCTATATTTGAAGGTTAGATAGATGCAGATGTGATAGACAAATGGTTGAATCTGCTAGAAGGGTATTTCTATGTCCATAACTTCTCGAATAGAGAAAATATTACTTTTGCGCTCCTTAAAGTCGTCCCCCATGTCAAATATTAGTGGGAAACTTTCTGTCAACAAAAGGAAAAAGAGGAACCCTCATTATTTACAGTCGCAGTCACATAGGAGTCCTTCAAGGATGTTATTAAGGAACAATACTACCCTGTTGGAAGTTATGACGACATGTACACAAAATGGACCACGCTACAGTAGGAAAGAGACCAAGTGGTGCCCGAGTTCACAAATATCTTCCATATATTGTGCACCAAGCTGGGTATCAAAGATTATGAGCGACATCTAGTGCTCAAGTATCACGGGGGTTTGCATAGATACATCCAGGCCAAGATGGAGTTTATGTACATCTCATCCTTGGGTACGACCTACCGATATGCTGTCAAAATTGAGCATAAGCTCAAACAAAAGACGCAACAATTTGGGCCTAGGAGCCCCTCACAGAAAAAGCCAAGAAAGGGCGGCCCCAACCCGTAGAACAAAGGATAGAGCAAAGACGAACAACCTCAGGACAACCAGTTCAAGCCTCAAGCAAAGAATGACACCGGAAAGATAAAGAAAGATACCGCGAAGTGGTGCGACTTCCATAAGAGCCCTTGACATAACATTGTTGATTGCCACTCGGAGCAGTCGCTGGTGGCTGAGGTGAAAGCCTCTGAATCAGATGCAGGTTCCGACTCTGAGTTATAACCAGAAAGGGGGAGATAGATCATTGACGCATAACCCAATGCTATTGTTGCCACCACTAAGCTCCAACCTGGTGAACTAGACGAGCCAGAGGAAGGCGAGAGCCTTTTTCATTCACAGATGTGGGTGAAGGGTACCTGTTTCACTTCATCGTTGATAGTGGTAGCCAGAAGAACCTCATCTTATTAGAGGTTGTCAAACGGCTCGCCCGGCCAACAACGCCACACTCGCAGCCCTACACCATCGAATGGCTCTGCTAAGAAAGCAACATCCACGTCAACCAACAATGTCGCATGTCTTACGACATCAAGCCCTTCAAAGACGAGGTATTGTGTGATGTTTCCCCTCTCGAAGTTTGTAATGTTCTTTTGGGCCAACCATATTTATGGAAACATCATGTTGTATATGATTCTAGGCCTCGAAGTGTTATTATTACTTTGAACAAGAAATTGTGCAGGATACCCGAGGCAGTCCCACCCAATGTTATTTCCTTGATCTCTGCCAAGCAATGCAGAAAGGTCATCTCTCAGACAGGGAAATTTTTATTCTTCATGATTCGCTCTCAGAATGAGCGAAAGATCATAGCCACATCTAGGGTTTCTGCGGTCAACCTCTCCACACAACAGAATCAAGTGGATAAGGTCATGGAAGAATACTCAGATATCTTCTCCTGGCCTACTGGGGTACCTCTGCACTGTCGGGTCAAGCACCTCATCGATCTGACCCCTGACGCACCGTTTCCCAATGGGTCAGTCTACCATCACTCTCTATTAGAGAATGAGGAGATCAAGCCACAGATCCAAGAACTGCTCCACAAGGGGCACATCCATCCCATCTCATCACCTCACAGAAGCCTAATCATGTTGGTACAGAAGTAAGATGGAACCTGGTGACTCTATATTGATTATCGGGCCCTGAATAAAATCATGGTCATAAATCAGTACCCGATTCCCTGAATCGACGACCTCCTTGATCAGCTCACGAGGGCCAAATACTTCAGTAAGATTGATATGAAGTATGGCTACCACCAGGTCCCTATAGAACAAACAAATGTATGGAAGACCACCTTCAAGTCAAAGGAATGTCTTTTTGAATGGTTGTTCATGCCCTTTGGTTTGACAAATGCTAAAGCCACTTTCATGAGGATGATGGACGGTATCATGCGACCATTCACTAATACTTTTGTAGTGGTGTATTTGGATGACATCCTCATTTACATCAAGACTTGGGCAGAACACTTGCAACATATTGAACAGGTTTTGCACACCCTGCGGCAGCACCAACTCTATGCCAACTTGGAAAAATGCTCCTTTGGCATGGACAAGGTTGATTACCTGGGCTACATCGTTGATCAGCATGGTGTACATGTGGATCCAACCAAAATCCAAGTTATTTGTGACTGGCCAACCCCAACCATACTCACTGAGCTTCAGAGCTTGTTGGGCCTTGCCAATTTCTACCATAGGTTCGTGTTGGGATTATTGCATATTGCATGGGCCTTCAACCAAGTAACCAGGGGTGGCGATAAGGATAAATTTGTGTGGGGCTGGTGCCAACAACAAGTGTTCGATGATTTGAAGCAGCGCTTATGCTCGGTCCCAGTACTTTCACTACCAGAACTTCAACAACCCTTTGAGATCGAGACATATGCTTCAGACTATGTTGTGGGTGTCATTCACTCAACACGACCACCCCATGACCTTTCATAGTGAGACACTATCATATGTTGTCCGTAAGTACCCTACTTACGACAAAGAAATGTACTCCATTGTGCAAGCCTCCCGCTAGTGGAGACATTACATTCTTGGGAAGGAGACATTCATCCACACTGATCATAACTCACTATAGTTCATGCAGACATAAGGCAAATTGCAGAATGACCGCCATCAGAAGTGGTCCACATACTTGCAACAATTCCACCTCAACATCAAGTATAAAATTGGAAGCACCAACCGCGTCGTTGATTGCCTCAGCAAATCGCCTGTCGTGACACTCACCATGGTGCTAGACTCTTGCGGCCACGAGACCTTTGGATGGCCCCAACTTTATCAGGCAGACCTAGACTTCGCCACCACCTACCAAATGTTGGGCGCAAACAAAGTTGTCGCTAATTTCCATCTTTAGGATGGATTGTTGTGTCATGTGGGCCATATCTACATTCCATCAAGTGAGCGAGCGAAGATGATCTGAGAAGCCCACTACAGTCGGGTGGTAGGACACTTCGACGTTGAAAAGACAATGGAAATGCTGCAGAAACATTTCTACTAGCCGAAACTTCGACAAGAGGTCAGCAAGTATATCTGGTCCTGCATTGCCTGTGCGATTTCCAAACCGACCACTAAGAAACATGGCCTGTACACCCCTCTGCCTACTCTTGACAGGCCATGGGAATCCATCTCAATGGACTACATGTCGAACCTCCTGTCCACTAAGTGGGGCAATGACTGTGTTTTTGTGGTTGTGGATCGCTTTTCTAAGATGGCGATTATGGTCGCCTGCAAGAAGATTATCACAACATAGGCCACTGCCAAGCTCTTCTTTGAACGAGTCTGGGTACATTTTGGAATCCCACAAACCATTGTCTCAGATCGTGATAGTCGATTTCTCAGCACATTCTGGTCAAGCCTCTGGTCACTGCTAGACACCAATCTCACCAAATCCATGACCTTCCACCCCCAGACAGATGGCCAAATCGAGGTCGTAAATCGAATGATCGTGCATATCTTGCACATGTATATTTTCCAAGCAGCCTTGCACATTAGATGAGAGTGTCCCTTATGTTCAACATAGCTACAACTGAGCCCTTCATAGCTCAATCGACCACGACCCCTTTCATGTGGGGTTGGGATTCCAACCATTGGGTCCCATAGATGTTGCACTACCCCTTGCGGTCACCTCGACCGAATCATCTCCTGCTCCAACTGATCTTGACAAAGCCACCTAGTTCATTGAGCGAATCCAGCATATCCACCAACATGTTCAGGATATCCTACAGAAGTCCAATGACAAGTACAAGCAGTGCCATGATCAACATTAGGTGCCACATAAGTTTCATGTGGCTGACAAAGTTTGGTTGCACTTGCAGAAAGAGCGCCTTACATGACCCCATAGGAAGCTTCACCCACTCTGTTATGGGTCATACACCATAACCAAGGTTGTGGATGATAACACTTTCGAGCTCAACATTCCTCATTTCCTTGGCTTGCACCCAATGTTCAACGTGGATATCCTTCGATCGTATTTCCCACCATTATTGGGCACCTCAAAGATATCAGAACAACTAAAACCAACATAACTCAACCCTGACTGCATACAACAGGAATCTAGTGATCAGATTGTAGACAAACAGATCAAGGGCACTCGCCAACAAAGGATCCAACTTTATCGAGTTATCAAAGCAGGGCAACCCTTGCACCAAGGCAAATGGCTCACCCGGGGCCAAATTCAACAAAAATTTCCTCATCTGATGGGGGAAATCAACGCAATGGATATCATTGCTTCTTAAGGAGGGAGGATTGATCCAGATGGATGTCGGTGGCCTCCCACCTATTCCAACTGGCTCATTTTGGCAGTTTTCCAGTTTGGCAGTTTTTTCCCTAGTTTTCGGGTCCCTTACTTGCGGGGTCGTTTTTAGGCCCTAAACTTTTAGGGCTCGCCACAGTTATAATGAATTTATATATATAACAAAAAAATGTGTAGTCCTCTAATAGACCTTTCCAACAGGCTATCGTGCGCTTAAAACGAAGATCGTATGCAACCAAAACATTACAAACACAACATATTTCAAAGGAAAGAGTTTCTATTTTTATTCAACAGTTAAGGTGGTTACAACTTTATACCTGACCTGCACGGTGTTGCCATGTTGAGAGAGATTCCAGGTTCCTCCACCCTTGGTCCTACTATATGAGATGGTATTGACTTCAAATCAACCACGACCCCGAAGGGATATAAGGGGAAACTCTTTGCAAGATAAGTTGGTGATAAAAAAAGAGGTCTGGAAACAAGGGTTTTCAGGTCAAACCAACAACAATAGGGATGAATAGGTGTTTACAGACTTGGTAGGGTTAGCCAAATAGATTTTTGCTTAATGTGTGCAAAGAACCATTACTTGTGATTATCTTTATTCTTGGAAAAATGCTCCTTATATGTAGTCTCTAGTTGGTTAGAGACGATTGAGTATGGGTAAAAGGAGTTAGGAAACTAACCAAACTTGTAACTCACCATTAATTAGGCAGACTTATATTTTTTAAATCATTTTCTGACATGTACACGACTGTCCCTTCGGTGGCCTGCATGTACATGAGTACCATAACTGTGAGGGCATGTACATCTTCTAGAAAACTGTTTTTTAGAAGGTCTTAAGTAGGTATGGGGAATAATAGTCTTTAAATATTATAGGGATCAGGCCAATAAGGTTGTCAATGCTTCAAGGGTGACAATTGATGCTATAACAGATGCCCCCTAATGTGTGAGGTCATAAGAGAAATTGATGGTCGAAATACATTACAAGTATTCAAAAGAGCAATGTACTAGGGTGAAGGTCACCATAATCCAATCTAAGGACAACAATCAAACACATAAATAAGTTATAATACTCAATTCCCAAGGCAGACATACCCATACTCAAGTGTGATGATAAGCATGGCCACCAATCAAGTACATTGCAGATCCATGTAAAATGTATATATAGAAAGCAATGATCATGGCCACGAAAGAGATACATAGTGGATCCATGCCAATCATAGATCATAGCTATGAAAAAGATACAGAGTGGATCTATGTCTCAAAATTAGTGAAGGATATCTGGAAGCAAGAGATGGAAATTGATCCTTCACGAGTGTTAGCACTAGGAATCACCCTCAGACTGTAATGAGAATAAACTTAGTACCCATTAGTTTATACAGTAAATGTAAATGAGTTTTAGGTGGTCAAATGGAGAAGACTCAATGATAATAACATTTTAACTCAAAAATTTGGACTAGCATGCACTAGCCATTGAGGTCTTGACTCAACTTCAGTCAGTAAGTTGGAGTAAGGGTGAGTAGGAGGAAGATTTAGTGAGAAAGGTGTAGAGGTCTGCTATGAACATCAGATTTTCCAGCAGCCTAAGGTGGAAAAACTTAAACACAAGGTCCTCTTGGATTCAAATTTCAAGGAAGCCGAAAGAGATCATAATAATACTATAATCAAACATTTATCATAATACAGTTGCAACAATCCATGTGAATCAATCAAACATGAACTCTATCAGTATCAGAGGCAAATAAGATGGAGTAAGAAAGTTGACTTAGATTAATCAAAATGTCTCAAAAACAAATACATAACCAGAGAACCAGTTGTTCTCAATCAAAATATCACAATAGCAAGGAGCCTAGCTCAACCATTCGACCATAACAAAATATCAAAACTGCCTATATATACTAAAAATGTTGCAACCACCAGGAATGTGATCGGACCCCTGCATTCAAAGTTTCCAGTCGACGCCTACTTTGTCATCCTGTGCAGGCCTCCTTATGTCAGATGCGAGCCAGGCGCAGTTATGTGCTTTACAGGAAAATATGTTCATAAGGAAGCTTTAGATCGACAGTCCGCCTTCACGATCACTCTCTGCATGTTTTCCATTTATGGGGTGAGACGAGGTCTCAACTGTTGCCCCCATTTCCATTAACTACCTTTTTCTCGGGATTGTGACGGAGCTTAATGCTCAGGGGAGGGTCACGCGCTGCTCTTGGATAGGATGTTATATGATCACGTGATTGTGGGTTTGCTAAAAGGTGGTTTGGATTTAGACCACTTTTGGGCTCGCAATCCATCTCCCTTCGCCACGTATCGCTCTTGACTTACCATGGTTTCAATTGCGGGACCGGTCAATAAAATTATCACCCGAGCATGTTGCGTTCCCGCAATGGACTGTGGTCGTCGATATCATGATCTTGGATGAGGCTCTCATGATTAGCGGCTCAAATTCCCCCCCTCCAAATCAATGGATCAGATATTCCCTTTCAAAACAACGACCGAGATTTGCTTCTCGGATCGGCCTTCGGGCCTTTCAATAGTCAAACTTTATTTGTTCCAAGCAAATTCTTCGGAGCTAGGGATCTGACGACACATGGCTCTTGTTGATCAATGACTTAGATCCATTTCAGGACTTCGGTAGCTTCGGCAAATTCTACGTCGAAAGATTAAAATTGCCTTCTGCTCATGCTTCAATCCCGAAACAGACTGTTAAGAAAGATGGGTTTTGTGATCATGGTTGCGGCTTGCACGATCAAGGATTTGGATAACTGGCTGTGGGTTTGGGAAGACAAAAGGATCAGTGATAGACGCTAAGGAGATGAGTGCTGAAACACAAAGGGGCAAACAAAAACGACTTTGTCGACTTAAGGAGAAAATTAAGACTTGGTCTGTGAAAAGGATAGAGACAGGGAAAAATTACAGACTTAGGTAGAAACCACAAACCCACAGGACTCTGACAAGTTCATGTGATAACATTTGACTCCACATGGGATGACATGCTCCCTGCGAGCTGCCAAGAACCAGTAGTTCCAGTGCCTTAGCTGTTGGGTTATGGAGTCATGCTCTCAAACATCATACTGAAGAAAATAGGCCTACAAGTACACTATTCTAAAAATGAAAGCAAACACACATGCTACCGAGGGAGCTTATTTATGTACAAAACCTAAGTTAACTAACTTTTACAAAATGCTAGGTGAAAGCAAACTTCCACCATAGCCATTCAAACTGTTTGATAACTGAATCCTTCGCTTCACTGCAAATGATCCATAAAAGACAAGGAAAGCATGATAGCTTACTAATTTCATTCTTATGATCACCCATATTACCTTCAAATGTTGATAAAAAGATCAAGCCTGCATGCTCCAAAGCATTTGAAAAGTGTAACTTTATGTACTCATCGACAGGGTCATGAAACTGAAGGCAACACATGATTAACTTATGAAAGGTTACCTTCACTGTTTCAAAGCTGCTGACAACTGGCTTGATGTCCTCTACAGGCACACTTGATTGAATGACAGCCACAGGCATCTATGGGTCAAAAAGTTGCTTGTTGTGAATTATAGGTACAAGTGGAAGAAGGATGGACGTAGGCGACTGTCGATCCACTGATGACTGTGGATTTACTTCGAGCTGCGAAAAAACGATTTCTTCACGTGCCTCAGCTAAGGGTTGGTCCTGATCAAAACTTCGGGTTATGTCTTCTGTGACAAGGCCAACCTCTGCATCATCCTTACTGTCTTCATAGTGATCAAATATAAGATAATTTTGCTGCTCATCATCACTAGAATATTGATAAAAAAACGGGTTGCCTTTCACATCCATGATCGACCTTTAAAACAATAATTTCATTAAGAATATAAGTGTTAAAAATATCCATTTCAGGAACAATAGTAAATGTTGCTTCCAGCTGTTCATTCACATGATTTTCATCAAGACAGGGTTGCTCATTGATACCTGCTTTGAAGACAAAATCATCCACAGTCTTTCCTTCATAGGGATAGTAAGTAAAACCCCTCTCATGTTCAGAGTTGATATGATACTAACCTTGAATCCTGCCACAAGCTCGAAGGTTCTCCTCCACTTCCTCAACATCCATGAACAACTGTGATAAGATGTAGATTTTCTTTCCCTAAGATAAAATACAGGGTCAAAGTGCTGAGACATTATGTAATACACCATGGCAGCGGTCTTAGAAGGTTTAATTTCCAGGGGCAGGTTGCAATACAAGATATGAAACCTTCGATTAAAAGCAGACATAACTTCCCTTTTTCCCCTTCTCAAAGTAGTGAACTCATGTAGGTATTGATCAAATGACTTGTTATCACCCCAATACCTTAAAAATGTATTGCATAATTCAACCCAGGAACCAATGGAGTCAGTTCCCAAACCTTTAAACCATACACCAACATCTCCTAACAAGGATTTGGAAAACAACCTCATGGTAACATCCTCATAGATTATCTCAAACTGATCAATAAAGTTCTCGAAAGCCTCCACATGCCTCACAGTTGTAACATGATCCTCTCCAGAAAAATGGGGAAAGTACTTAAAGAAATCAGGGGGATAAGGATGAAGATGATATGGAAGCTTTAAAGGTTTAAACAACTTGTCTCTGATTCTAGTTTGAAAACTAGTGGGCTGAATATGAAGCTTAACAAACTAATGGCAAGGCTTAATAGTAACAATAGGATGTGATGAGATTTGAGGAGGTTGTGGATCAGTTTCAACCTCCTCAGGGCTGCAAGGGTAATTAAGTTCAGGAGGGGTTTCAATATGAAGCTCATATTTATGAGTAGGCTGAGCTGAGGATATAATATCAGAATCTACAACATAGGTAGAAATCAGGTCTTCTTCTTCCAAGGATGGATATATAAAGGAAGGTTGGTGATCAACCGAATAAACAAAACACAATATGATCCTCTTTATATGTGAAGGGAAAAACAAAAATGAGTTGATAAAGAATAACAAAAGTTCATGAAGAAAGCTCATAAGTTGATACCTAGTCATTCCCTTCATCTTTCTATTAGCAGGATCCTCCCTAGTTGAGTCTCTGATTGTGGAGTCGCCAGGTAGATGATTACAGTCAATTTTCTGTATCCCTCTCTTGTCTACCATCAAGAGTTGGATCTATGTCGTTCTTCCAAGGGAGCTCTTCAATATGCTCAAATCCGTCCCCGACAACGACGCCATTTATGTTAGCACTAGGAATCACCCTTATACTGTAATGAGAATAAGCCCAGTACCCATCAATTTATACAGTAAATGTAAATGAGTTTTAGGTGGTCAAATGGAGAAGACTCAATGATAATAACATTCTAACTCATAAATCTGGACTAGCATGCACCAACCATTGAGGTCTTGAATCAACTTCAGTCAGTAAGTTGGAGTAAGGGTGAGTAGGAGGAAGATTTAGTGAGAAAGGTGTAGAGGTCTGCTATGAACATAAGATTTTCCAGCATCTTAAGGAGGAAAGAATTAAACACAAGGTCCTCTTGGATTCAAATTTCAAGGAAGTTGAAAGAGATCACAACTACCTCATTTCCATTAACTACCTTTTCTCAGGATTGCGACACGACTTAATGCTCAGGGGACGACCACACATTGCTCTTTGATAGGATGTTATATGAGCACATGATTGCAGGGCTACTCAAAGGGGGTTTGGATTTAGACCGGTTTTGGGCCCATAATCCATCTCCCTTCGCCACATATCGCTCTTGACTTACCATGGTTTCAATTGAGAGATCACTCAAGAAAATTATCGCCCGAGCATGTTGCGTTCCCGCAATGGACTCTGGCCGTCGATATCATGATCTGATGAGGCTCTCACGATCAACGACTTAAATATGCCCCCTCCAAATCAATGGATCAGATCTTCCCTTTCAAAACAACGACCGAGATTTGCTTCGTAGATCGGCCTTCGAGCCTTTCAATAGTCAAACTTTATTTGTTCCAAGCAAATTCTCCGGAGCCAGGGATCTAACGACACGTGGCTCTTGCTGATCAATGAATCATATCCATTTCGGGCCTTCAGGACTTCGATAGCTTCGAAAAATTCGGCACTAAAAGATTAAAACTGCCTTCTACTCATGCTTCAATCCTGAAACATAATGTTAAGAAAGCTGTGTTTTGTGATCATGGCTACGGCTTGCATGATTAATCTTTTGGACAACTGGTTGTGGGTTTGGGAAGACAGAAGGATCAGTGACAGAGGCCAAGGAGATGAGTGCTCAAACACAAAGGGGTAAACAGAAACGACTTTGTCGACCGAAGGGGAAAAATTAAGACTTGGTCTACGAAAAGGATAGAGACAGGGAAAAATTACAGACTTAGGTAGAAACCACAAACCCACATGACTTTGACAAGTTCATGTGATAACAACGAGTACCAATGTGAGGAGTGGTACTATCCAATCACAACTCATGCAACAACATAAAGAGGGTGATGCTACTATGTTCTCTAGGTCTTCAAATCAATCACCGTGGTACAAGTCTACACTCTGCGAATAGAGGAGTTGAAGTCGAACACAATAAAACATCATTTGATTATCGGTCACTAATGTATATCATTAACAAACATGAGACAACGCATCGATAATGATAATGGGTGTCAAGGTCCCTAGTACAATCTAACAAATGTGAATAGAGGTTCTGATGTCGAGCACCTGGTAGAATCTATCGATCATAGGACATTAATGTATTCCCACTGTCAATAGCAAGAGAACCTTCCATTGATAACTGCAATCCCCAAGGTACTAATAAGGACTCTAGATCCTTATCCCCGAGTAAGATGTGTTGAAGTCAATAGGAAGAGATCCAATGGAAGGAGGGAATTAAGGCATCCCCCATCATCCAACCCAAGGAGTAGTAGAGGGACAAATATTTGGAATGACTCAGATGAAATATTGAAAGGACCACCATGAGGTACATATCCCACATGCACCATTTGTAAATAGTGCATGAAGAAGACCCTTTTAATAACAACTCATATTGAATAATGTCGCAAAGGTGAGGAAACCTCCAATGGGGACAAATAGAATCCAAGATATTGCACAGATCCCAATGTGAAAATAATGTTCTTGCCATTGAACACAAGGGAAACCACTCAGTCGATGACCAATGATGGAATGTCATTTGTTGAGCACAAGGTCACATATTAATGATGTAAATAGGCCCAGGGTGTGACTCTAGGTCAAAATATCAGAGCAATTTGTCATAGTCGATAAGATCTTAACTCCTTGACAGGAAGTCAATGAGGACCCTCCATACCAACACGAGTAAAGGACAACAATACTTTTCATTATAAGATGTAATTGACATAGGGGAAGGCCAAATTGCAAAGTCAAAGGATTATGCGGAATGGCCGACACGAGCTAAAAATTCCTCTGAACAAAAAATGACACAATATGTGACTTAGGCAACATCGACTGGAAATGGATATTGACACAAGTATGTGATGCATGAGGCAACTACATACTATCCATAGTGACCGGAAGGATAACCAACTGGAGGAGTATGAACTCTATGTTACTCGATCAATTTCCTAAAGCCATACTAAACCCAAATTGTTGAGACTAGACTCAAAAAATTATGCTTTGTTAAGAGGAGACTCGCACGCTACCAATAATGGTGTAGAAGACTCATTCCCATGCTCTTTTTTTGTTACTTGATTTTTTTGTCTTTTTCATATTTATAAAGCTTGAAAAATAACAAAAGAATGCTAGCATACATAAAGGAAATGGGTGTCGCAGAAAAATAAAACTAGGTCCAAGCGCAAGGAACATACATATGCAAGGAAAGCATGTGCAGGATATGGACACTCGAGGGAATGTTTACTCCTAAGGTACAAGTGTCAAATTGCAACGACAAAATATGCAAGGCTAGCAATTGATGAGAATGCATAAGGAAGTGGCTAAGTAACAACAAGTTGAAGCTGACATTAGACTCAAAAGTGCAAGCATTGGAATGCAATGCAATAATAAAAATTAACACATAAGTATGGGAGCCTCGTGGGTAAATAACAAGAATAAGATTGAGAAGAATACGAGGTTTCAATGCAATGTCATATGGGACTAACATGATTCCCAAGCCTAAGAATTTTTTTAGCATGGTCACAAAAATGTAAAACATGTGCTAACTAGGATTCCCATGACGGTAGGATCTACCACGAACTGACGACACTTAAATCAAATGGAAAGGTTGGTGTCTCCAATAAGTGGGGTTGAAACTAAGGCAAATGTATAACGGGTCACTGATAATGCAAAATATGCAAGGCGAAATGAACCTAACCTATATGCTAGTGACATAAACATTACCTGAAAGAGTTGTTAAAAATGGTCTAGCAGAAACGATAAGTAGTATAATAAACACCCTCCTTGCAAAATCTCAACTCAAACGGTCATTCTGCTCAATAAATATGACCCATTAGGCATTTAAATGACTAAAAATAACAAAAACTATATAAAAGTGGGTTTAAAATTTTATATAATAGTGAAAAAATTGAAGTAAAAACACTTTATATGAAATTTTTAACAAATTAGGAAATTTTAAGTGGCAAAAGGTTCCGAACTTTTGAAGTCCATAACCAGAGCTATGAGTGTTAGATCTGTCATCGTCTAGATGAGGTAAACAAGCTCTCAATCCTCTTCCATTCTATCCATTGCTTTTTAGTTTTTTGCATTTATTATTTCAAAGGTAGATAGGTTTGTACATGCCCACGCTTGGTACATGCCACGTATACTCCATCATATACGCGGGGCCCTTAACAACATGCGCGTCTGTATGTTCCTGTTGCCAAAGGCGGCCATGTGTATGACCGTAAATGTGATAAAAACAAACTAATGCAAACTTTTATGGAATGTAGGGGTGCCAAAATGGTTATAGAGCGGCAAGAAAGAGAGCACGAGGAGGTTGAACAATAACTTGAATATCATCTAGAGATCCTAGATGCTCTCCAACGACCTAATCCACTGTTTAGGTTTTCTTTTTTATGATGTAGTGAATTAAATGCATCTAATTTACCATGCAAGATGTAAAAATGAAATCATCCAAAGTTATCTAATAGAAATGAGTAAGGAATATAACCAACATAAATGAACACATATAATAACTAGAAATAAGTTCATTGGATAAAGACTGTAATAGATTCCTAATCATCAACAATAAGCGGAGGAAAGCTTACAACCAAACCAAAAGAGGTAATTCCATACTTGTGGTAGCAAAAATCTAAACTAGAGACAATAAGAATATATACCAAAATGTGAAAAAAGTATACAATAAATAGATATCCATCGTAATAACTTCTAAAGTGTTATGAATAGTAAAAAAAAGGTCAATACTAATTTCAAATCAATACCCAAAATCTCAATCAAAATTAATCTTGGTCATCTATTGCTTCTCAATTCATTGCTTCTCAATTCATAGGAAGAAAACTTAAAATGCTCATGGAAAAATCTCCCCAATAAACATACAAAAACCATATTTATGAGAGATTTTGGTGCCCCCTAGCCTTCCAAATCCCTTAGTTTTTTAAATCACTCTTTGATATTTTTTTTACAAATATGTTGATGATCATGAAACAAAATCACTCGAATGTAATTTTACATAATACTTCATTCCACGTGAAGTCTTCCCTAGCATACTTTGTCCTTTTCCTTCATAAATTTTCAATATAGACATGAGATAATAAAAGTGAAGTTTTACAACAACTAATTTGTCTTCTTACTTCTCTTTTGCTTTGGTTGCCTCACATCCAATGTTATTCATGCTCCATAACTATTGCATCCATTGGAATTGATTCCTCCTTCTAAGAGTGACATTTATTGAACCCAATGTTTTCAATTTTATATTTTTAAATTGGAACAAATAAATATTTTATGATAATATGGAACTCTATGTTTTTAATTTTATATTTTTAAATTGGACCAAATATATATTCCATGATAATATATATAGATGGTATGATTCTTTCAATACTATTTTATTTTATTACATTAAAAATATATTAATTATTATTGTTTTACCGAGAGTAGCGAAGTGCTTTGTAGTTCAGTACGAGGGAGATGCTGAGGTGTAAAGTGTAAGGATGCATTAGATGATTAATTCAATTAATAAAAAAATAATGTTGGTTTAAGTAAAAAAAACCAACAATAATAAAAAAATAAAATGAAATATTAAATAAAGTCGTTTAATTTAAAAAACAACAATAATAAATAAAATATAATGAAATAATAATAAAAATTACATGTTAAGATATTGGATCCTCTTTAACATGGATCTACGTTGGTTTTAATTTAGACCAATTATAAAATGTTGCATAAACTCTTAGAAACTCTAAAAATAAGATTTTGAAGAGAATGTTTGAAGCTATTCCAATTCAATTTTAGTAAATTTTTTGGTTATGCATTTTTAGAAATATTGAATTTTAATTAAATATTAATTTTTAATGAGAATGTGTGTGTTTTAGAGGTAAATTAATTAAAATTAAATATTTATAATAAAATTTGGTAACATTATGTAAGAAGACAATAGATTCCAATCTAATATTAATTTGTTTGATAGAAAATTTACATAATTTGGTAGCGGTTATACTTTCAAAAAGTGAAGAAACATGGAGAAATCCGAAAATTGTGCGTTGTAGGATTTTCTTGTAATTTTGGCTTAATGCTAAGTTTTTTTGTGCTAAAAATTAAATTAAACAATATTAGATAATTTTTGGCATTTTTTTAATGTTTGTTTTCACATGATAAACTACCTTTTGGTTGAAAATTTTGTGAGGTTAACTCAAAATATATTTTCTACATTTTCCCTAAAAAATTGATAATAATTCATTAAATTTTTCACTATGCATACCATCATTATTTTTTCAATATGCATATCATTAATTCATTATGCATACCATCATAAGATATTGATTGAGCTTAGAGGTATCCAAGAGAAACCCTCTAAGGTGATAAACTCTATTAGCATGACAAAATTACTCAAAAAGGGACACCATGGTGCAATTTCATCATTGTGTTCACTATATGTTCAAACATGAATATCCTCTGCTCCATTGGGTGTCCAAATAGTTGTCAACAATCATTCCAAGTTATTTGGAGAAATTCCTAAGGGTATTTCACCTGCTTGAGATCATGACCATGCCATTCATTTGCAACTGGGAAGTGTACCACCTAACATTAGGCCTTATATGTATCCATATGCATAGAAGAGTGAGATTGAATGTATGATCCAATACATTTTAGAGGTTGGCATCATTCAACCTAACCAAAGTTTATCTTCACACGTCGTGATGGTTACGAGAAATGATGGTTCATGGTGTATGTGTCCAGATTATAGACAACTCAACAAAATGACCATCAAAGATAAGTTTCCCACTCCTATCATTGATGAAATATTAGATGAATTGCATGGAGAAATTTTCTTCACTAAGTTGGATCTTCATTTGGGATATCATCAAATTAGAATGAGGTAGGAAGACATTCCTAAAACAATTTTTAGAACATGTGAAGGTCATTATGAGTTTTTGGTTATGTCATTTGGAATTGCTAATGCACCTTCAACATTTCAAAGCTTGATGAATTCTATTTTTAAGCCCTTAGATCATTTGTGTTAGCATTTCTTGATGACATACTAATCTACAAAAAATCTTGGGAAGAGCATGTACGACATGTTGATAGAGTATTACAACTATTGGAAGAGCAACAACTTTATGGAAAACCTTCCAAGGGTGCCTTTGGGGTTTGAAGTGGAATATTTGGGTCATATTGTATCTCACGAAGGTGTAAAAGTGGACCCTAACAAAATTAAATCTATGAGGGAATGACCAATTCCAAAAACCTTGAAGAAACTTAGAGGATTCTTTGGATTGACAGGTTATTACTGCAAGTTTGTCAAGAAATATGGTCAAATAGCAACACCTTTAACAACATTATTGAAGAAGGAAGCATTTTCTGGGATTGAAGTAGCAACCAAATTTTTTGAAAAACTTAAGGAGGCTATGTGTACAACTCCTATCCTAGCCACACCTAACTTCACAAAAACATTTATTGTGGAGTGTGATGCCTCAGGCCATGGAATTGGTGCAATTTGAATGCAAGAAGTAAGGTCCCTTGCCTTTGAGAGCATCCAACTTAAAGGAAAAAACTTACTCAAACTAATTTATGAAAAAAAATGTTGGCCATACATACTACATGCAGTTAAGAAATGGTGCCCTTACCTAATAGGAAGACACTTCAAAGTAAGATTAGATCATGATAGTTTGAATTACTTCTTGGACCAACTATTATCTTCAGAAGAAAAACAAAAATGGGTTACAAAGATCCTAGGTTATTACTTTTAAATTATATACAAAAAAGGAAAACATAATGTTGTGGCAGATGCCCTTTCAAGGAAAGAAGAAGGAACATAAGGTTCAATATGTATTATTTCTATTTCGCACTCTGATTGGGTGACATAAGCTAGGATAGAATGGAAGTAAGATCAACAAGTATGGAATATCATTCAACAACTAAAAGAGGACCCCATCCCATTAGATAATTTTATATGGAGAAATTATTTGGTATGGTATCATGATCGTCTATATTTATGTAATAATTCGCAACTCAAATGGAAGATCCTCCTGGAATCGCACACTTCTCCTATAGGAGGACATTGATGATTCTTGAAAATGTACTGCATGAACAAGAAGGATTTTTTCTGGGAAGGTCTTAAAACTGATGTTCAAAATTTTGTTTCTGAATGTGTGGTCTGCCAACAGAATAAGGGAGAGAAAATCAAGACACCATGTCTCCTACAACCATTAGCTATACCAAGTCAATGTTGGGAGGAAGTTTCAATGGATTTTATCACTGTATTACCCAAATCTAAAGGAAAGACGATCATCATGGTAGGAGTGGATCAAATAAAAAAGTATTCCCATTTTTTCTTTCTTTCTCATCCTTTTAAAGCAAGTATAGTTACCACAACATTCATGGAAATAGTTCAAATTCTACATGGAGTCCCTAAGATTATTGTAAGTGACAAAGATACAATTTTCATTGGAAAATTTTGGACTAAATTATTTTCTTGTTTGGGTACTTGATTGGCTCATAACTCATCTTACCATCCTCAATCCGATGGGAAAACTCAGATTGTAAATAAATGTCTAGAATGATATAGTTATTGCTTTGCAAACTGAGATTGAGAATAAATGTCTAGAACTATATAGTCATTTCTTTGAAAAATGATATTGTGAATAAATGTCTAGAATGATATAATCGTTGCTTTGCATATGCCAAACATACACAATGGGTCAAGTGGTTTCCTTTGGCAGAATGGTGGTACAACACATCCTTCCATAATTCATAAAAAATGTCTCCATTTCTAGCACTTTATGGATATCATCCTCCATCCATCACATCACCCTTGAAAGGGACTATAAAGGTTCAAGAAATGGAGGATCACATAGGGCATCAACAAGAGGTTCTCAAACTATTGAAGGACAACTTGGTTATGACACAAAATAGGATGAAACAACAAGTAGATCAATATCACAATTAAAGGGATTTTGAACTAGGGGATTGAGTATTTCTAAGGCTACAACCATACAAACAGATGTTCCTCAAGCAACAAAAGAAGGACAATAAATTAGAACCCAAATATTATGCCCACTATAAGGTTTTTCAAAGGATTGGAAGTATGGCTTACAAATTGGAATTGCCTCCATCTTCATGTGTACATCCAGTCTTCTATGTTTCTTGCTTAAAGAAGGTAATAAAAAACAAGATCCTAATCCAAACAATTTTACCGGAGATTGATGAAGAAGGGAAAATCATACTAGAACTAGAAATAATTCTTGAAACAAGGATTAAGCAATTGAGAAATTGAGCAATTACTAAGTACCTCGTCAAATGGAAGAACCTACCAATGGAAGAGGCGACATGAGAAGATGATTTATTCATATAGAAACATCCGTGGTTAGTTAAGCATTGAGGAAAACACTTGTTTGAAGGGGAGGGGCATGTTAAGCCATAGACAAAGCCCCATGTTATGTATAAAAACCCTTATTAATCCCTAGATATTGAATTATTACATTTCTAGTGTTATATTTGTATGTCGGCTAGAACCCTTCATTGCACCCTTTCATTATAATTGTACATTTTGTCTCCTACACACACACACACACACATATGCGAAGAAGACCTAGTCTTAGGATCATCTTAGCACATCTCATATTGTATTATGAATTGGATATATTGTAAAATGAAGTTTCCCCCTCGAAGTGGACTATATCCATTGTATTCTTATAATTTTTAAGGCGTTGGATCATAACACACTTTCCTTGATATTGGTAAATATTATTTCACACACCCACATCCCCTTTGACAATTTGTGCCTTATATCCAAAATTCTATGTGTAAGAGTACCTTATGAGGTGTTTTACAAAAAAATGTGTTGGTGGAAAAAATGTAATCATTTTGCGTATTTGGATTTCTTTCATACATAGTACCTTATTGATCATAATGATCCAATGTTGACAAATATAACCATCAATAGAAAGAGATAGGAATATGTTGATCTCAACACCACATAATTTCAGGTGCTTTGTCTAAAAAGATTGATTTACTAAAGGATAGAATCCCCATGACAATGTTCATCAAGAAGTTCAAAATAAATAAATACATCAAACATTCACAAAGAACCATGTGGTAAGATTGATATTTCAAAAAATGTCATGAGGTTTTTCCAAGGGGAATAATTTTGTCACTGTTTTCGCAGAGAACTATAATTTTGTTACACAAAAGGAAATACAAAGTGAATATTATCATTCTGGCTCGGTAAATATACTTGTCCTTGCTCTATATAGACATGAACAATGTGTTCAATTGGGTTTTTAGCTTGGGTGGTGTTATGGTATTTTTAACCTATGACCTTGGGTTTGTGTCACAACAAATCTTGACCGTATGTAAAAGACAAACCGTACCCTCACAGACAAACTCAAAATAAAATAACTACTTTGGAAGAGAGAAGAGAAGAGGTCACACCTTGTATCCTAATGTTTGATGTCATTCCTCACTCTTGACCTTTGATTCCATCTTGATCTCTACCGATACTAACTTGCAAAAGCAGATCAAGTCTATACTGCAACATGGTAGTTATGAAATCAAGTTATACATATAATGTGCAAATTCAAATATGTAAAGCAAGTTAAAATATATAAACAAATTAAGCAATATTACACATATATGGAGGGAAAGATAACTCTTTTATTGAAAATAGTATAAGTAGGTAGTTACAACTTGACTCTAACTACTGGCACTGCCTCAAATCCAACCACCCAAGTTCCTCCACTGGCCCTTCAAGAATCAACTAAAAAAAATGGCTCTTCCTCAAATGACTCAGAAGGGATAGGAACACACCCTACAGTCATATATGAGAGAGGAAGGGATGCTAGAAAACAAGTTTCCAGATCAGGGGGATGCTACTCAGAGGATCAAGGAAATAGGGAAGCTTGCAAATTCGTCAGTATCTTGCACCTAGGTTGTCCTCCCATCCATACCCCCAATAGTTGCTTATATGCCATCCTAAAGGGGTTAGGGTGGTTATATTCCGTTGTGTATGGGCCAAGGGAAGTTTGGGAACGAGCCCAACCGAAAACCCTGCCCGAAAATGTGGAATATTTTTATTTTTTCATAAAATTGAGGGCATACACGGTTTGCACACTAGAAAATAGTGTATGTTCGTGATTTGCAAATGGGTGAATAGTGTATGGCAACAAAAGTGTTGTTTTTTAGATGAAGCTGATGGAGAAGAGAGAGATTTAAGTTTGTAAGTTAGGGAATGGACTAGGCCATCTCACAAATGAAAATTTGGTGTGGCAATTTGTGGTATAACATGTGGTTGGGAGGAATGATTGTTATCCTCCCCACTTGGGTTCAATTCTTGTAAGTGACATGTTGAGTTCATAATGAGTATATTGTTGTAACGACTTCGAGCTCGGTTGTTGATTGGCCTTGAGTCCTAAATATTATAGCGTTTACCCTAGGTACCATCCTTGAAATGAGGGGAAGTACTCGAGGTTTCCCCCAGGATTTATAACCTAGAAAAAAAGAAAAAGACATGAACATTGTGGTCTTTGGTATGGAAAGCGATGATGATAATCATCATTTGATCAAAGACTTCCATTTCTATACCAGTGATGATTGTATATATGATACACATTTTGTTTAACATTGTTTTAATGTAATTTATCAATCATTCAATGTATCGAGGTTCAATTCAACCAACATTAGATATGACCATATGGTTGTGGCATTGGTTAATTTAAATCCTCTCGGTCATTCGATTAGTTATGTTGTTTTCATTGAAATAAATATATTCAACATATGTGGAATTTATTTGATATTGGACATGGAAATGGAGAACATCGTGGTGTTGGGGCATGTGTAAAATGATCACTCTAAAATTTCTAGATGATCCACTCCACTAAATGATTTGTATCATCCTAAAAAGTTGTTCTTTAATGTAAATAAAGTTTAAGCCATGAAAATCATAGTAGATAACCAAAAATTGTGAGAAAATTCAAGTGCAATGGAGGTTTCAAACCTTTATAACCACTTAAAATAAGCAAGCGATCAAGCATCTTATAATAGTTGGAGTTCCTCAGGGTGTCTGTGTAATTGTGTTAAATTAATGGGCTCATGCTTGACAATAGATCCCCCCATTATGCCAAAAAATAATGATAAGAGAGCCTAAATTAGTAGCAAGGGGGAGTAACAACAAAAAACCAAGAGTTGTATCAAGGAGGAGTAACAAAAAACAACCAAGAGTTGTAGCAAATAGGAGTAGCAACATTGAGTTGCAGAATAAAAGTTACCAATTTGAGGAAAACAACAAAGGTGGTGACCATCATAATCGTTGGGTATGCATTATATTATTTGCATGGTTAGCCCCATGTGTGATTTTTTGTGCCTCACATAGTGGGCAGATTGTCATGGCTCCTTTTCCTGAGGGTTCAGGGGCAAAGCCCCCGAATAATTTTTTTGGGTGGTTTTTTGGTATGTTTTAAGCGATTTTGACACATGGTTTTCTGGCCCATGGCTTTCTAATTTTGGTTAAGGAATTAAGGTTTTAATATGATATAGGTCAATGGATTAAGGTTTTGGWTGCYATAGAATCACATATATTGTATTTGTAAATGGTGAAGTTAATATAATGAGAGTTAGAGGTACGACTCTAAACATTTGCTAGTTTTACTAGTTAAGGGTTTCCAGGGTAAWTTTTGTYGAATATTTCAACATGCTCTGATACCATGTTGAAATTTCCCTCAACCCAACACCTGATGGTTAATTTCAAATAAATCACTTATTGAATAAAAGAACAACTGAGTTTTCAACTAAACATTAAAGCGRAAGATTAAATAAGGAAACCAAAAATTTMATGCACACCACATAAAGATATTCTKCCCATCAACTAAGATTATCATTTAAATAAATTCAAATATTACAAGGGATCCCTTACTGGGAAAACGACCCAAATAGAAAAGAGACAAAATACATTTGCACATGACTGCCTGATCTGTTGCCAAACCTACTGCATGATCCTAAATGGAAACAACATGACTGTTACCCTAATATTTGTGTTGTCCTGCGCTATTTACACAACTGTAATGCCAAAACCCAYGCTATCTACGCAATCAATASCATAAAACCTACATTGTCCGCGAMAACCCRTCCTTCTGTTGTACGACTRCTCTCTCTCTTCCTTTTCCTAGATATCTAGATGGAAGTCCTTCTCCACCTATCCAAGATCTCTTTGATTCAYARTCCTTTGTGATCCAACTCTCTCTGCATCAACACTTGGATGTAATACTCTTYARCCTCTCTCTATGATATCTCCCTCACTCATACAATGTGTTAGAAAAAGTCTTTYTTTTCTTCTACACTCTYAAAGGACTCCACACTAGCAAAAGTCCATCTTTGCTATCTCTGTGTAAAAGTGTCTTCTCCTTTACCCTAGCCTTGATTTTATAAGATTGAGTTAACCCTAATCTCCAAAGTGATTGACGGTTGAGATTACTTCTCACCTCACTTGAGATCAATGACTATTATTTAATTCACTAATGTTAATTAAAGCATTTCTTTAAATAAAACTCAACTCACTAATAAAAGAACTTTACTTTAATAATTATTTTAACTAATGTAAAGTCAATGATAGAAGCCTTTGGATGATGCTAGACACAAGCCAATGTGGAAGTACCTGTCTGATGATACATGCATCAACACTCCCTCTTAGTGAAGAAGGTACTTCTACCACCTGGATGTGGTTCTATCTTCACTACCATATCTGCAAAGCACTTGACTTTGCTCGTTTCCTTCTTCTTTCCATCTTCAGAGGTAGACTCTCCACTTGTAATCTTCTTGAACATTCCCTTCTTTGTCTGTCTAGCCAAAGCAAGGTTCCCATCATAATTCTTGTGTCGACATCCATTCATTTCTTCATCTCAAAGTTATTCCTGAATGAAGTCATCCCACAACCTTGACCAATCAGGGAGGTTCTCACGTGATACGATCCCTTTGATGAATGGTGTCCACTACTTCATGAATCCTTTTAGTGCCATCCTCACTGATTCTGAATCAATCACTATCTCCACAACTGCAACCATTTCATCTCGAACCTATCGGGTTCAGGTGAGATAAATTGTCACCATTTCCGATACTGTCATCTTAGTGTTTCTAAGCTTCTCTCTCAGCACAATTTTGTGATTCTCATTCTTGCTCTGAAATAAACCCTTTAGAGCCTCCCACATGTCCATGTTAGTTGTATTTCTTGATAAATGAGGGATCAAATGATCCTTCACTCCATCTAGAATTATGCGCCTTACTTTAACATCCTTTTGATCATGGATGACTAGTTCTGCCACATTTATTAGAGGAGTGATATAAGTATTAGTGAATTCCCAGATCCCGTTCTCCATGAACACCAACCTGATTTTCTCCTTCCAAGGAATGTTGTTGGAAACCCCATCCAACCTATCCTCAAATTGAAATCCAATTTCCATCTCTAGATCTTATATGATAACCTTCTACTGAAACTGCCCCTGTACTGTCATGTATGATCTCTTCCTATGCTATCTGCGCTAACAACATGACTATTACATTAATAATCATTATGTTCTATGCGACCCGTAACCAAATACCTATGTTGTTCTCGATCCAACTACAGTATGTCTGTTTCCTTGAAATATGTCCTTCGATTTCTACTTACTAGCTATTGATTTGATAGATCTCCTTACATACATGATAGATCTGCTGCAAAAGATAGTGGATTTGTGCTTGGTCCTTCAAACACCCATCGCGACACTCCTAATCCAATAGATTTTGTTGACAAAGTGTCCTCAGACACGTAATTTTATTAATAAGGAAAAAGTGATTACAATCTCAAATACATAATCTGCTCCTTAACCTCACTTGAAGAAGGAGTTTGTTTATATAGCTTAACTCTAAACTAAAAACTAGGAGAACAACCAATCACATAATCACATGAGTATGATAGGTGTCATTTACATAGAAGCTATGTGTCCTTATCCTAACAAACTAGAATAAATTAATTTCTAAAAACATTTATACTAGAAAATACTTAGACCATAGAACTTTAGGATTACAGGGCTAACAATCCCCCCATTAATCCGGAAGTTCATTTTTATAAAGACCAAGTTCATCTCTAAACTTAGTGAACTTTATTCTACCAAGAGGTTTGGTAAAAATATATGAAGTTTGATCTTCAGACGGACATAACTGAGGCTTGATGATGTCTTTGATGATGAGCGATCTAATGAAGTGGTACTTGGTGTCGACATGCTTAGTCTTTGAATGAAATATTGGATTCTTAGCCATCTTTATTGTTGATTGACTGTCGATCAATAAGGTAGTTGGTGATTTCTGAGTTTCACCAAGATCCTGTAAAATTCTGCGTATCCATACAATCTCACATGCTGCTTCCCAAGTTGATATGTACTCTACCTCTGCTGAAGAATTTGCAATTGTTGCCTGCTTTTTACAGTTCCAAGACACTGCTGCTGAACCCATATTCATTAAATAACCTGAAGTGGATGTTCTATCATCAATGTCACCTGCAAAATCAACATCTGAATATCCAACAAGTGTAAAATTTGTGTTCCTTTTGTAGAGAAGACCAAAGTCTTTTGTATCTTGAATGTATCTTAGTACCCTTTTTGCTGAATTCCAATGACTTTCCCTTGGTTCTTGCATAAACCTTGAAAGTATACTGACTGAATATGACAAATCTGGTCGAGTATTTGTCAAATAAATGAGACTTCCAACCAATTGCCTGTACTTTGTACTGTTTACCAATTCCCCCCCTTCAAATTTTGAAAGTTTCAATTTCTG
>ML810267.1:151353-171309 GCA_009831015.1 Picea engelmannii
AATGAATTTTCCATCTGAAAGCAATCTATACCCTTTCTTTTCCTCAGAGTATCCAATGAAGATACACTTCATACTTCGGTTTTCTAATTTAGTCCTCTTTTCCTTAGGAACTAAAGCATAACATGTTGAGCCAAAAACCCTAAGATGATTTACCTTGGGTTTAAAACTGTACCAAGCTTCATAAGGTGTTTGTCCATCTAAAGCTAATGTAGGTGATCGATTTCTGAGATATACTGCAGTATGGACTGCTTTAGCCCAATATTTTGTGCTCAACCCTTTAAACCGCATCATAGATCTTGCCATGCCCATGAGAGTTCTGTTCATCCTTTTAGTAACTCCATTATGTTGTGGAGTATAGAAATTTGTCAGTTGCTGCTTAATTCCATTGTTTCGACAATAGTCATTGAATTCAGTTGAAGTGAATTCACCTCCATTATCAATTCTCAGAGAAGCAACCTTTTCTCTAGTTTCATTTTCAACCATGTGTTGAAAATTTACAAACTTTTCAAAAGCTTCAGACTTGGCCTTTAAAAAGTATACCCACATCATTCTAGTGTGGTCATCAATGAACAATATAAAATATCAACATCCACCAAAAGAAGATTCCATTGGACCACATATATCACTATGAATCAACTCCAAATACTTTGTTGCTCGCCATGAGCTGGTTGGAAAAGCTTCTCGCTTTTGCTTGCCTGAGATACAAGCTTCACACTTAAAATTCTCTTTCTTGAAAGTTGGTAAACCCTTCACCAAATCTTGGGACTTAAGTTTCAAGAGACTTTCAAAGTTTAAGTGGCCAAATCGAAAATGCCATAATCTGAATGAAGACATTTTAGAATTCGCTGTTGCTGCAACTTCTTCCTTTCTTTTGATGACATTCCCATTCATTCCTAGTAACTTTCCATTTTCATATCCAATCATTATTGTTTTCAAGTTATCCTTCACTGACATAATCTTTACCAAACCATCTTCCATGACAATTTTATGTCCAACTTGTCTGATTGTGACTAAGGATAACAATTTTTTCTTAAAAGATGGTACATACCAAACATTTGAAACACATTTTTCACCAATTCTAGGGAGAAAAAATTTCACCGAACCTCTTCCTTGAGGTATATGAGTTGTATCATCAACTAAATAAATGTGTTTTAATTGAACATCTTTATAATTCCAAAAATAGTCTCTGCGATAAGTCATATGCCGAGTAGCCCCTGTGTCCAATATCCAATCATTTTCAAATGAATGTACATGTTGAACTGTTGAAAAAACATATTCATTTTCATCATCCTGATAATATTGATCTTCTGCATATTGCGCCGATTGTTGAGATGTCTTCTTGAACTTTGGCAATTGATCATTGATGGTAAGACAATTGGATGCATAATGTCCCATCTTTAAGCATCTTTTACATCTTACTTGACTAAAATTTCGACCTCTTCCTGACTGTGCATTAATTTGAAAATTTTGTTGATGAAAATTGTTACGACCTCTACCTTGACCACGACCTCGATAAGAAGACTGATTCTGAAAATTTTGAGAATTTGATTTTTCCCTTTCTTTAGAGCTTTCAGCTTTAGTGTAAAGAAGATCTTCTCCTAATTGTTTTTGTTTTCCAAAGGTTTTACTATGTTGAGCCAACAATTCACTAAGCGAATCAAAATTTATAGTAGATAACTTATCAATTATTTGCAAAGTCTCAAGAAAATGTTTATAAGATGGAGGCAAGCCATTTATTACAATGGAGACTAGAAAACTATCTTCAAGTTTAGAAAAGTCGCTTTTGATGATTTCCAGATGAATGTTCTTAATCCTTGAAATGTATTCTAGTACTTCGCCATTGTCTGCTAATCTTTGTTTAAGCAATTTCATTTGTAGATCAACTCTTTGAGATGCAACAGGAGTATCAAACAACTTCTTTAATAGATTCCAAGCAGACCATGCGTCTTTGGAATTCTCAATATGAACAAACATTTGTTCAGTTACATAAGAACATAGCAAAGCAAGTGCTTTTTCCTCTTTCAAATTCCATTTGGCTAAAGAAGTAGTGTCGGTGGGCTTAGTTGGAGCAGTATCACCATCACATATATCACGCCATAATTCATTATAGACGAAAGTGTTATGCATGTGCCTACTCCAAGTTTTGTAGTTCTTGGGTCCATCTAACTTGTCTGATTCAATGAATAGGTTGATTAATTTTGACATGATGATAGATTGCCTTATTTAAAGGATTGCAAGTTATTGATCACACCACCACACTGAATAGTCGTCAAAAACACTAAAAGAGAGATACAAGGCACCAGAAAGAAAGAGTGCACATTCCATGCAAAAGGAGCACTTTTAAGGGCTTGGCCTTGACCCTTTAAAAGTCTTGTTGAAAAGAAGTTTGAGAGAGTATTTCACTAGACTCTTCTCAACCTCTGAGATTCAAGATTACAATCAAAAACTTTCGAAATTTGTCCTTTTACAAGACTTGTAGTCTTATACCAAAAAAAAAAGGAATGTTCCCCCCTTTGAACTAGTAAATCCTTCCTTTTAAAAAAAAATACAAGAATCTTTAATACTTCCAAAAGACTTCTTAATGGTATAAAGCATATATTTTATGCATGGAGGGCGTGACAACTAGCATGGGACTAGCTTGTGTGCAGTGCTATGCTATAAATGAAGTTGCGGATTTGTTTGAAGAAGCAAAGTTGATTTTGGAAGAGATCTGTGGTCCCTATCATCCCAATATGCTTGCAGTCTGTAGAAATCTGGCTGGAATGTATGATGCAATGGGCAGGTTTGGACGATGCAATCGGTGTATTAGAACATGTGGTAGGGATTAGAGAAAAGAAACTTGGCACATAAAACCTAGATGTGGCCGTGCTTCAGATACCATTCCTTTGCTCAACCCAATGGTGCGAACTCATTCTGGAAGCGTTTTCTCACTGTTTAACTTGCTATGGAAGTGAATAAAAGTTGAGTACTACACACTGGGGTTTCCTTAAGCGTTCACAACAGGTTGGATCTAGATTTGATAATGAAATTAATCTTCCAGCTTGCCCTCAACGCAGCGTGGAGTGGCCGCGCTCTCAGGCTCGGACCCCACGATTTCCTGTTTAATAAACTTCTCTGGCAACAAATGTTCATTGAATGTCAACTTGCACTAGCAAATCCATGGGTCAGATGTTTGGACGTGTTGGAGTACACAATCGTGAGTCCAGATCTGCAAACATATATCTATGATTCCAGGTCTATGAAACCATATATAGATGTACACTGATGTTGGTAATACCAATGCTCATAAATCTACTGTTGAGGGCGCTTGCTGAAGGGAGCGATTTGTGGAGGTCTTGATCGCACTAGAAGAATTGGATCTGAATCGATGTGGATCGATTTCCTTTCCCAGATTCAAACATAAATAAATTGCCAGATTTTTACATATATGCAACAATTTTCATAGATCTTGAAGCATGGAGATTGAGATTTATCAAAATATATATCTCTTTAACAAGAAATTGCCATATTTACAGAGATCTGAAACAATTTTTACCAAAAAAAAATCTTCTACTTGGATTATAGCTGGTCTACTTGTTAAACAAAGTAGATCTGATCAGAAAATAATCTTTAACGAGAACCAAAAAAGAGAATAGATCTGAGACAAAAACTTTTAACTGCTGAAAATGATGATTTATCTTATCAAAATTTTCAAAATACAAGCTACTGTAATCAAAATAACCTTTTCCTTATTGAATTGACAACAGAAATACCTCAGTACCGATGTCCTTGAATTTGAAGAGATCTTGGATGATGTTATGGAGACTTCCTTGCTTCCTCAATACATCACCAGTTCACCATGGCTCTGATACCATGTTGACAAAGTGTCCTCAAACACGTAATTTTATTAATAAGGAAAAAGTGATTACAATCTCAAATACATAATCTACTCCTTAACCTCACTTGAAGAAGGAGTTTGTTTATATAGCTTAACTCTAAACTAAAAACTAGGAGAACAACCAATCACATAATTACATGAGTATGATAGGTGTCCTTTACATAGAAGCTAGGTGTCCTTATCTTAACAAACTAGAATAAATTAATTTCTAAAAACATTTATACTAGAAAATACTTAGACTATAGAACTTTAGGATTATGAGGCGAACAGATTTGTCATTTGTGCAACCTAAGATTAGCTCCCTCTTAGAGGGATTGCTCTGATACCATGTGCACTTGGTTTCCTCCCCTCAAAGATCTTTCTTTGATACCATGTTGATTATTTCAACATGCTCTGATACCATGTTGAAATTTCCCACAACTCAACACCCGACAATTAATATTCCAAATAAATAAATTACTGAATAAAAGCACAACTGAGTTTTCAACTAAACATTATATTGGAAGACTAAATAAGGAAACCAAAAATCTCATGCATACTACACAAAGATATTCTTCCCATCAACCAAGATTATCATTCATATAACTTCAAAGCATACAAGGGCTCCCTTACTATGAAAATGGCCAAAATAGAAAAGAGACAAAGTACATTTGCACCTGACTGCTTGATCTGCTGCCTGATATATTGCACGATTATGTACGACAACAACATGATTGTTACCTTGATATTTGTGCTATCTCACGACTGTAACACGAAAACCTACGCTATCTGCGCGACCTGTACCAGAAAATTTGCATTGTCCACGATGGCCCGTCCTTCTACTGTATGACTACTCTCTCTATTCCTTTGCCTAGATATCTCACTACTACATATAGGTTCAAAATTCGACAAAACATTTTGATGATAAGGATAAATTCAATCATATCATTGCAAATTATGACATAATATTGATTTTTTTTCTTTCCAAGTGCCCTAATGAACATCAGACTTCTAACGAATATCTTTATTCGTTGATTTTTCGACGAACCTAGAGGTTAGTTCATCGATCTATCGACGAACCTAGAGGATGCCAACTACCTGTTTGAAGATGGTTTAATAATCACTGACTTCACTAACTTGGTCAACTTTGACATAGTCACCGTTCCTTGGAAGAATTACTAAGGTTAGTGTCTTCAACTATTTTGCTGTAGGTGTGATGGTTATAAAATCTTTTTATGCTCATTGTTTGTTGCATGATTTATTATTATTTTTTCTATGTGCTACTTGCCTCAAATCCAATTCTTGATCTACATAGCTCTGATTTTGTACTTTGAAGGTTACAAATTTTTAATATTGCTTTGTATCCTTTTTAAATACCCAGATTGGATCCCTAACCCTTAGACCCTCTTTCATTCTGGGACACAAATGTTTCCCTGAGAAATAAGTATGAACATGTCTACTCAATTCCATTTAATTACTATACATATTTTCTTGGTGTAGTTCTCTTTCATTGTTTGATTTTATTACTTGCTTATAGTCAAGCTTTGGAACTTCTGTGGTAAAATGTATGGTTTTGATTTGTTGATTAATTGTTGATTACTGTTATAAACCTTTAATAAATCTATGATGAAAATGGATTAATTCTCTGGTACATATGGGGTCAATATAATTTGATGATATTTGTACTATAAGAATATATAATTCGTATATTAATGTACACATATTGCTTCAGTGGATTTTGTTTTGAATATAAGAAATCTAAATGCCAACACTTGAAAAGAGTCAAAGGATGGTTTCTAGGTTAAGGGTTGCATGGGAGGCACATGTCGATACTGATGGGAAATGTTGTTTCACTTGCAATCAATTCGGGGGCTTGAAAAGAAGAAGACTTGTAAGGAAAACATATGAAAGACATTGTTTTAGGTATGGGCATGTTGTGAAGGGGGGCATTCATTTCGTCCCATGGATATATGTCTTTGTATTGATTCTATTTATAAATTTCTCTTTTCTTTTAATATATTTTTATATATGCTAATATTATTTATTGTTTTTAATTGTAAAGATAAATCCTCCTGGGTGTATGTCGTTAGATAAATATCTGCAAAGTAGTAGTAGAAATACTATTGTACAAGATGTGGAAGATGGTATGAATATTGAAGATCAAGTCAATCGTATGGAAGAAGATGACACCAACAATATTGTTGAGCTGGATGATTGGACAAACAAATTGATCCAGGACATCTTTGCTCCTATCGATGAAGAAAATGATGATGATATTTATGATGTACCTCTACTTGAGAAGGCAGAGCAACCCCTTTATGAAGGCTCGAGAACAAATATTCTCTCTACTATAATGTTGCTAGTGAACTTGAAGGTATTGAATGTTTTTTCAAACACTTGTCTCATAGAGATCCTAATACATAATATAATTTGTCACATATTATATGTAAAGGTTGAATTTATTTTTCTCTATTTTTAGTGTCAATTATTTTGTAAATTAAGGATGAAATATTTTTTATTACTATTATTTACTTTAACTAGTCTTTTTTTATGTTGTAGATTGTTAGGTGAATTTTTCTTACCACCGTCAAATAATTTACCTCGCACATACCGAGAGATGTGTGCCATTACGAAAGATATTGGAATGGAGTATCAGGCTATTGATGCATGTCTGAATGATCATATTATACATTATGGACAATATGCATTGGAATCGAAATGTCCACAATGTTAAATCAATAGATATCGAACTGATCAAGTGCCAAAAAAGGAAGATGCATCGCTTGTTGGTAGCCGCCGAAGGATTTGCGCAAAACTATCCATCATCTCATTCCTCTGTTGCGTGAGGGATTCCTCAAGCAACATTTTGAAAGGATCTTTTGTCCCATCATCTTTCTTTTCTCCTGCCATGATAGGTCGTTTGGGCATGCAAGAGCTTTTTTCCTCAAGAGAAACAAGCGCGAGACACAATTCTTTGTACCCTAACCTCATTGGGGACATGCATTAAGATGACAAGGAGCAGACCGCTCTGATACCACTGATCCGGATTTTATGAGCAGAACAAAATGAATTCATATTATTAAAATATGCTTAACATAGAATAACAAAGATACAATAAAACTAGTTTTCTATTCAATAATGAAATAAGATTAAACTGTAAAATGCATCGGAAAACAAGCTTGCTGGAATGGTGGCGACTTATCTCTAAGAAGAGATGTGACGACTGCGCTCATTCACAAGAAGATGATTAAAATGTGGCTATGAAGGCATTTTTACAATAAACAAGAATGTTAAAAACCCTAGACATCCAAAAACCTAACCCTAGGAGATGAAGCGCCAAAAGTCATGTGGGCCCCGTTTGGGTAAGTTAGTACATCAACTTCCCGGGGTCGTAACTTTTGCATATGATCTCCGTTTTAGGTGCACGATAGCCCATTGGAAAGGTCTATTAGAGGACTACACATTTTTATGTTATTTATCAAAGGTCATTTTCGATTGTGGCGAGCCCTAAAAACGTTGTTTAGGGCCTCAAAACGGCCCCGCAAGTTAGGGACCCAAAAACTAGGAAAACTGTGAAAATGAACTAGTTGGAATAGGTGGGAGGCCACCGACATCCACATGGACCAATTACATAGTTTATGGATTACCATGCATGGCACATAAGTGAACATGATGTTCTTCAAATTCTTGCAGATGGTTATGCATTTAGGAACATCGAAGAAAGATGACAAATTTTTAAATAAGAACCTCGTAATGTTAAGATTTCATTGGCAACGGACGGTGTCAATACATTTGGTGAGATTAGGTCTATTTACTCAGTGTGGCCTAATTTTGTTATAAACAATAACCTTCCTCCTTGGATGTTAATAAAGAGGGAGCACACAATCTTGGTAATGATTGTTCAGGGTATTTGTTTCCAAAATTGGTTTGAACGTTGTATTTCATTTTTCTTATTCATTGCATAATTACTTATATATATGTGTGTGTGTGTGTGTGTATAAGTACACATAATTACTACCTTGTGTGTGTATTATATATGTGTGTGTGTGTGTGTATACACACACACACACACACATAATACACACACAAGGTAGTAATTATGTGTACTTTCACCCAATTAGGTAAGTAACTAGTGAAAGATATTAATGTATATATTGAGCCTCTTGTCGATGAGCTACCAAAGTTATGGGTTGACATCACTTTGTACGACATCTCTAGACCAATAGGGAAAAAACAATTTCAATTCCATGAAATACCTACATGGACAATTCATGATTCCCTAGGGCTAACACATTTTTGTGGTATTTAACATACTGATGGACTTTAATAGTACATAATTTTATGAAAATACGATGCATGCTTCTTAAATATCAATTCCTCTTTATGTAAATAACACTAACATTAATCCATATAATTTTGCAATTCTTCAAACAAAGGGTAAATTTGCATGTCGAGTTTGTGGTCCTAGGATGGAATCACATAGTTCAAGAAGTATAGGAAAGGAGGTATTTGATGATTATAGTGTAACATACCACTCTTTCACACACTAAGCAATCTTATTCTTTGAGGACACTTGCTCGCAAGTGATCCGGATTATTATACTATTAAACATTTGATTTGGATTATGAGGCGTTATGGGTTGATGACATGTTGTTTTGCTGCCTTCACATAGACAGGTGCTATTGACTCGGTTTTACTAAGTGTGCAGGATTTTGGACCTCGAGGATGCAGAGGCATCGATGGAATCCCTTGGACTCTGGATCGAGTCGGGGAGTGAACTATTGGGGTTTGATTGTTTTATATGTGATATTAGTGCATATGATTAGATTATATGATTATAGATATATTTTTGAGATGATTCGTTGATGATGCAGGTTGACGATAGCTTGTTGACCAGACTCACATGTGGAGTAGGGGGGTCACGTAGGACTACCAGAGATGTTGAGGGAGAGGTGTGGACATCAGCCCTGCCACAGCCTACCAGCACTCCCGTCGTGGCTCGAAGTGTAGGTTAACGATTACCTAGTTCGAGAGGACTCACGATGCCGTGAGGGCATACTGCGATAGTCACTCACAATGATTCTAAGGGGTGTGCAATAGGGCAGGGGCCTTATTCCTTAGATGCCCTTAGTCTCCCACAAGATCACCTGTCGGAGTATTGACTCCAGAGGTTTTTGATGTCCACCAAGTCAGTCAAGAGGCGAGTGGCACCCTTGGAGCACGTGGTGCGTCCTGAAGGGCACATTGCACAAGAAAAATGGAAAGAGGCGAGTGGTACCCTTGGAGCACGTGGTGCGTCCTGAAGGGCATGTCGCGCAAGAGAAACATACATAGGCAAGTGGCACCCTTGGAGAAACAGAAAGAGGCGAGTGGCACCCTTGGAGAAATTAGTGCGTCTTGAAGGGCATGTCGCGTTGTTATTTAATAATTGGATAAACCTAGATGGCTTTAGGATGAATAATGTGTTAAGGAAGATTTAAAACTTTTCCCCTAATAAAACGTTGCCCAACCTAGGAAAATAAAGTCTAGGTCTAAATTNTATATATATATATATATATATATATATAATCTTCATTAATTTTATGACAAGAAGGGGGTAAGCAATCAAAATTGATTTATAAAAATATTTTGGGATAAAATTTAAAAAAGGGAAAACAATTGTTTTACTACATTATGCTAATTAAAAATTTATTCATTAAAAAGAAAAAGGGAAAAAGGGTAAGTTTCTGCACATGCCTTTTTGAGTTTAAATAAAAAGGGGAAAGAGGGAAATCTAAAATAATTAGGAAACTAGGAAAAAACGGGAAACATAAAAAGAAAGGGGAAACACAAGGAAAAAGCAGATAGTCTAAGTTAGTAAGGTATCTAGCATTTAAGAACTTTCTAATTTAAACTCAACTAGTAAATTAATAAGGGGGAAAGTCATTAAAACTTTTAAGGGGATATGGGGACACCTAGGAGCGATTCTAGGAGTGCCTTTAGGTGAGTGAGGGAAATAAGGGTAATTGATTAATTAATGAAATTAATTTATGGAGGAATGAAGGGGATGGGTGACACATGTACGGGGAGGATTTTTATGAATTAAATTTTTAAACATTAAATTAAATGGGATTTTGGGAAAGTAAAGGACTTCGAAACTCTATATAATGGAGGAAGGAGAAGGATGATGGAGGTCGACTGTTTTGCGTAATGTTACGCTACATAAATCTATACTTGACTGTCTTAGCTTGTGGGAGTTGGGATACCCATCTCGGTTAGGAGTGGTAGCTTGGCCTTGCGAGGTGAGCTGGGAGCTAGTTGATTCTCTGGATAGTGTGCGTGGCCCCTTTATGGCTCGGGGGGCTAAGGGGGAAGAAGAGTACCCCTATCGTTGGCTGGGAGGTACCGATGAAGTCTCATCGATCGGCAAGAGGGAGTGGTACGATGCGCGTGGGACATCAACTCAGAGCGGGCAATTGGGCAACGATACACTTCCTTTATTTTTGCATGGTAGATTGTTAGTATGATTTATGCTTTTCGATCTGCATGTTTAATTGTGTAAGGAAAATGATTGTCTTAGCAATTCTAGTTGATGACTAAATTTTTCCCATAGCCTTTAGCTCGATGATTGATTGACTCCCATGGCCTTCGATTCCCAGCATGTCTTGACCACCCTATGGTTTTTGATTGGTGATGATTACAGTTGTTTTTGCCTTTCGTCCCTAGCTCATCAGTCCTCGCCTGAGCAGTCGGCCAAGAGCCTGATCTACGGTCATCGCTTCGGCATTAATAGACCTATGGATCTCAATGCCCTACTTTTCTGTGCGTGGATGATGAGTGAAGGACGTTCCTGTCAGTCGTCTACCACTGTTGTTTGTCCTTGACTGGTTGATTGTCTTGCGCCTTGTTGCGAATGATTATCTCTGCGATTGTTTATCCTCTCTCTCAATGAACCTCTTATTATCTTTTGCGTTTGATCTTGCGTTGATTGATGAATCCCAACGCCTTGATCAGTAAATATCAACGTGTAATATGTTAGTGTTTGCTCTTATTTATGTTGTGGCTGTGATTTTATTGTGTCTGTGGTTGAATTTTTGTTGACAATGAATTGAATGTTTTTTAGGACTGCGTTTAACCTTTGTCGATTACAATTCATATATATATCAAGGACTGTGCTTTATATGGATTGCGTGATTGTGTTTGTTTTTTTTCTTTTTCCATTCATTGACTGTGAATTTATATTTTTTTTTACTGCGTTTTTATAAACTTATGGAGGCGTTTTCCCTCCCATTAAATCTCTATGTGTTCAAATGGGCAATCTCTGCGATTTGTGTAATTTCATGGGATCCAAACTGTCCTTCCTCTACATTTTATTGGCAGAATCCACTGCTGCGATTGAGTATTTTTATTATTATGTACCTTCAACGAACCAGTTTAATCAGTGAGTATTTTCATTATTGGATATTTTACTTGTCATTTTATATGGTAATGACCGTTTGATTGTATTTTAAATATGTATGGAAAGTGTTGTGGCTGATGCGTTAATAACTATGATCTTGGTATAACTCAAAATTTGTAGGAGTGGAATCCATTAAAATTCTAAAAACCGTTAAATTTAAATTTCAGAGTTAAATACGAGAAGGATATTCACATAATTTCTTTGTAACTAATGCAAATGGAATGGTGGAATGGCTCTTCAGGAATTCACTGCTTGCCCTCGTCATTGATACCCCTTTGTCTAAATTTTCTTCTTCTCGTGTTTTTGTTTGGGGAGAAAAATGAACCGGTTGACTACGCTTGATTGACACCCTCTCTTGCCACACATTACAGTCAGGTTTAGACTCGATTCTCCCACAGGAACTCAGTCGATCCTGAGAGTTGAATTTAAACCTGTGTTCACTGCCCCTTATGACCTTCTTAGACCTGATACGATTTAGTTCAGTTTCTCGACAAGTCTGTCTAGAATAACTCTGATTTTTTTTTAAAGAAAAAAATAAAAAATGAAAATTCGTGATCCTTCACCGAGAAAACTATGCCCAGAATTGGTGATATCTCCCCAACGAGGCTATCATTTACCTCTGTTCCTTCCCGGCGTCGGATGCCTTCCAGATGGCCTTGCTTTCAATTTCTCTCCCTGATGCTTATTTGTATCACAAGGAGGTGCGGTCGTGCAGAATATTGTTGCCCACGAGCGACCTAAACAAGTATTTACCACTCAACAGACCGTCCGATACAGTCGACGAGGAGGATTCAGGTTGATTATGGAGCTGGTTTTTTTCTCTAAATTTCTGGGCTTGTCCGCTCAGTTCCCGGTAATGAATTTCCATTTGATCAGTTTGCTTGCTAATTACCATCTAACCCGCCACTCAGAGCAATGGCTTTTAATCTTTGTCTCATTTAAATGACTGTTAAATTTGGAAACCCCTCTATCTAACTGCCAATTATAGTACAACAACGAGAAGTTTGGATTTAATTCGTTGTTGATTAGCGCTTGCTAATTTTATTGTGGAATAGAAATTGTCAAATATAATTTGCTGTTTAATAGAATTTACTATTCAATGGAATTGTTAAATAGAATCTACGCTGCTAGTTATTATTAGAATTTACTAATTCATTGATGAATAGAATAGTTCCATTATTTGGCATTATAAGCCGCTGGTTGATAAAAGAAATTGCTAATTCATTATTGATTAAGATTTTCCATTTCGTGGTAGATTAGCAATTACAAATTCTGGTGATGTACGTCATTGGTTATTTTAGAAAGTACTAAATCATTGATGATTTTAATTTGCTAGTTCGATGGCTAGGTAAGCTACTTGTTATTTTAGATTTTGCTTTTAGCCCAACGATCCTTTTTGGAGAACTCAGTTACTTAATAAATGATGGATGGATGGATGAGCAACATGCTAGCTAACGACCACATGAATGACTCAAGAGAGGATTATCTGTTGTTAATGTTATTCGATTTAATAGCGTGGGAGATGGATGGATGCCTTATTAGTGTAGTGCCTTTAGTCATTGCTTATTTTTTTGGCAAGTTGTATGATTGTAGTTATTGTTTACTTGGACTTGATGATTGCGTGATTTAAAAGCTAGAACTCGGAAGGTATGTCGCCTCTCTTGCCGCAGATTCTAATTATTGATTGAATGATTAATTAGCGTGCCTAGATTTTAAAGAGATTTGCTCCATGAGTTATTTTTCTTTCAGTGTTGTTGTTACCTTCTTGCTAAAAAATGTTGCACTTGTTAGGCGACGCGTGTTTTCGTAATGAACGGGGTTGTGACATATGGTATCAAAGCGAGGTTCAACCCTGCGACTATGGATCGCCATGCTTTCCATTGCAGTAAACCTTTGAGTATCAACCTAGCGCTGCTTAAAACTTTAACGAGTTCATCTAGTGATCTCGTTTAGAGGACACCTCGGAGGTTCGCAACGTGGTGTCATGGAAGGAGGTGCAATGCCTGCAGAGGTTTTCGCACCCTCAGAGTCGAACCCCAAGGGGAAGAGCATGTCCTTGGGATGGATTCGCTTGTATTGAGGGATGATGATGGTCTGACAAGGCCCTCCCAGGTAATGTCAAGGGCCTTGATTCACCATCGGTAATGAGAAGAGGCCGGGGCACCTATACCCCCGAGGGCCCACAACACGCCCTAGCTAGTACCGTTAACATCCACCAAGAACTTGAGAGAGTTGAGTTCTCGAGCCCATGAGTGTCGCAGACGACTGTGACGTAGAGGCACGATTGTAGAGAAAGGCGTTGTGCTTCATGCTTCACGATTATGACCTCCAACATGAAGGTCCGCATGGTGGTCTTTCGACTGAAGGGGAGCGCTCTTCTATGGCTAAAGACGCTCCTGCCACTTTTGAACATGTTAGTCGGCAACGTGTCATGGGAAATGTTCGAGGGACGGTTCCAAGAGAGGTATCTTTCTGAGGAATTTGTTGAGCGTCAGCTCAACAAGTTTGACGACTTGCGACAAGGCAGTCGTATGGTGCCCGAGTGCGAGGTCCGTTTTTGAGATGTTTCGGTATGCTCTGCATCAATTGCCCATAAATTTAAGGTCAAGGAGTTCAAGTTTGTCCTTATTGTTATAATTCAACTTCTACCTCGGGTACCAGGATTACTAGACTAAATAAAGTATGATGGAATGTGGGGAGCCACATTTCTAGCGCGACTGCCCAGTGAAGAGGACTAGAGCATCTGGATCAGTCGGAACCACATTCCATTGAGACAAAACGATTGATCTTGGTCGATGATGAGGGACAAAGACGTGTGATTGTAGGATAAAACCATGGAGTTTCCCTGAGGTTCATATCTTCCTTGCAGCTACGGAAGAGCATGCGCAAGGGATGTAAGCTTTATGCGATCCTTGCGTTAAATGAGAAGGGAGTAGCGAAAGGGCTAGAACACCTTCCGGTGGTGAGAGAGTTTGCAGATGTCTTTCCGGAGGAGTTACCTGGGATGCTGTCGGAGAGGGAATTGGAGATTACTATAGACCTAAAACTGGGGACTGAACCAATAGCTAGAACTCCTTATCGGATGTCGACCCCGGAGTTACATGAGTTGAGAATGCAACTAAAGGAGTTGTTGGACCTGGGACTGATACGTCCAAGTGTGTCACCGTGGGGTGTGCCTGTTATTTTCATACGAAAGAAGGATGGGTCATGGAGGCTCTACATTGACTACCGTCAATTGAACAAGGCAACGATCAAGAATCAATATCCATTGCCGAAGATTGATGATCTGTTCGATCAAATGAAGGGTGCGACGATGTTCTAAAAAATCGATTTGTGATCAGAGTATCACCAGTTACGGATCAAGGAGGATGATGTCCTTAAGACCGCCTTTAAGATGAGGTTGGACATTACGAGTTTACTGTTTTACCGTTGGACTGACAAATGCCCCTGGGGTATTTATGAGTATGATGAACGTGGTGTTCTGCGAGTACTCAGACAAGTTTGTCCAAGTATTCATTGACGATATTTTGATTTACTCTCGAATGATGGAGGAGCATGACGTGCACTTGCACTTGGTACTATAATGTTTGCAAGAGCACAAATTATTTGGGAAGTTGTCCAAATGCTAGTTTTATCCATCGAAGATTCATTACGTAGGGCATGTCATCTCCAACGAAGGTATCACCATGGATCCGACAAAGGTCGAGGCTATTATGGAATGGCCTGCACCGACGAATGTCCCAAAAGTGTGTAGCTTCATGGGTTTAGAAAGATATTATCGATGGTTCGTCGAGGGATTTTCGAAGATAGCAAATCCGATTACAAAATTGTAGAAGAAGAACAAGAAGTTTGTTGGACCGAGAAATGCGTGGAAACATTTTGTAGGCTCAAAGAGTTGTTGACAACACAACCGATACTAAAGGTCCCTTACATGGACACAAACTTCTTGGTATGCACTGATGCATCCAAGGAAGGCTTAGGTGGAGTCTTGATGCAAGATGGTCGATTGATCGCTTACATCTTGAGAAAATTGAGAAGGCGTGAGGAGAACCATGCGATGCACGATTTGGAGTTGTTAGCATTTGTATATGCCTTGAAGGTTTGGAGACACTACCTTATTGGACGAAAATTTGAACTAAAGACGGACCACTATGGACTACAACACATCTTTACGCAAGAGACTTGAACGTGCGACAACGACGTTGGTCGGAATTTCTTAGCGAGTACGATTTCGAGATTTCTTACATAAAAGGAACAATGATCCGAGTGGTAGATGCATTGAGTCAGAGACCTCGCATCTTTTCGGTGTTTCCTCTTTAGACGAAAATACGTGAAAAGATTCTAACTCTACATCACAACGATGACTGGTACAAGAGGTCAAGGATTTTATCGGACAAAACACAATGATGGTACCAAGATTCAAAGGATTTATGTTGGACGATGATGGACTACTGAGATTTAAAAATCAAATTTATGTACCACTGAATGACAAGTTGAGGAGTTTGATCCTAAACGAGGCTCACAAAGCAGTGTACATGGCTCACTCGGGAGTCATGAAGATGAGGGCGGATCTTAAACCCTCATTCTTTTGGAAAGGAATGAAGGCAGACATAGTCAATTATGTGGCCAAATGTCTAGAATGTCAGCAGGTAAAGGCGGAACATAGACATTCCACAGGATTACTACAACCACACGCTATTCTAGAATCGAAATGGGAGGTTATGTTGAGGGATTTCATTGATGGATTGCCACTGATGGCAAGGAGACATGACTCATTTTTTGTGGTAATCGATACTCAGACAAAGAGTGCTCATTTATTCCTGTGCATACGACATATCAGGCACCCGACATAGCTGGAGTTTTCTTCAGTGAGATTGTGAGGTTGCATGGAATGCTTAAGAGGATTATATCCGATCGAGGATCGATGTTTACTGGACGATTTTGGACTAGTTTCCAAGGGGCCTTGGGAACCCGACTTAACTTTAGTACTGTGTATCACCCAGAGACTGACAAGAAGACCGGATGAACGAACTAGACTTTGGAAGGCATGTTGTGCATGTACGTGATGGACCAACCGAAGCGTTGGGAAGAATTCTTGCCACTGGTAGAATTCGCTTATAACAATAGTATGAAAGCACCTTTAAGATGGCGCCTTTCAAGTTCCTTTATGGGCGATCATGTCAGCCGCCTTTGAGTTGGGATCGACTTGAGGATAGGGTCCTAGTGGGACCATAAGCAATCCAAGAAATGGAAGAGCATATGCAAATGATAAGATAAAGGATTAAAGAAGCGTAGGATCGACAGAAGAGTTATGTCGATGTGTGTTGTGCCGATTGTAGTTACGATGTGGTGATTGAGTATTTTTGTGGCGGAAACTGCATAAGAGTTCGATCAAGTTTGGTGAATGGGCTAAACTATCCCCTAGGTTCATGGGATCCTACGATGTTGTGGAAAAAGAGGCCCGTGGCCTAATGATTAGCCTTGCTTGATTCTTGAGGCGTATGCATGATGTCTTTCACGTCTCAGTTTGAGACTTTATGATTAGTGATCCTACACATGTTTGACTTGAGCACCTTGCGTATGTCAGATGAGGGGGCGCTCACGGCTGAGCCAATCCACATCTTGGATCATCGCATTCGACAACTACGACATCAAACAGTAGAGAAGGTCAAGGTCCAGTGGGACAACTATAGTCCACACTCAGCGACCTGAGAGGACGCATATGATATGCACTAGCAGTTTCCATTTTTGTTTGATATATAGACTTAGGATACTGTGGTACACATTATTTAGGCACTTATACTGTGAAACTTCGGGACGAAGTTTAGACCAAGAGGGGGTGTATGTAACATCCCACTCTTGTGCACACTAAGTGAACTTATTCTTTGAGGACACTTGCTCGCAAGTGATCTGGATTATTATACTATTAAACATTTGATTTGGATTATCAGGCATCATGGGTTGATGACATGTTGTTTTGCTGCCTTGACATAGACAGGTGCTATTGACTCGATTTTACTAAGTGTGCAGGATTTTGGACCTCAAGGATGCAGAGACATCGATGCAACCCCTTGGACTCCGGATCGAGTCGGGGAGTGAACTATTGGGGTTTGATTGTTTTATATGTGATATTAGTGCATATGATTAGATGATATGATTATAGATATATTTCTGACATGATTCGTTGATGATGCAGGCTGACAATAGCTTGCTGACCAGATTCACATGTGGAGTAGAGGGGTCATGTAGGACTACCAGAGATGTTGAGGGAGAGGTGTGGACAATAGCCTTGCCACAACCTACTATCACTCCCACCGTGGCTCAAACTGTAGGTTAACGATTACCTAGTTTGAGAGGACGCACGATGCCATGAGGGCAGACTGCGACAGTCGCTCACGATGATTATAAGGGGCACACAATAGGGCAGGGGCCTTATTCCTTAGAGGCCCTTAGTCTCCCACAAGATCACCTGGTGGAGTATTGACTCCTGGGGTTTTTGATGTCTACCAAGTCATTCAAGAGGCGAGTGGCACCCTTGGAGCACGTGGTGCGTCTTGAAGGGCATGTCGCGCAAGAAAAATGGAAAGAGGCGAGTGGCACCCTTGGAGCACGTGGTGCATCCTGAAGGGCACGTCGCGCAAGAGAAACAGAAAGAGGCAAATGGCACCCTTGGAGCACCTAGTGCGTCGTGAAGGGAAAATCACATTGTTATTTAATAATTGGATAAACCTATATAGCTTTAGGATGAATAACATGTTAAGGAAGATTTAAAACTTTTCCCCTAATAAAATGTTGCCCAACCTGGGAAAATAAAGTCTAGGTCTAAATTATACTTGTGATAATTTATCTATCTATCTATCTATCTATCTATCTATCTATCTATCTATATATATATATAATCAATAATAATGATAATCTTCATTAATCTTGTGACAAGAAGGGGGTAAGCAATTAAATTGATTTATAAAAATCTTTTGGGATAAAATTAAAAAAAAGGGAAATAATTGTTTTACTACATTATGCTAATTAAAAAATTATTCATTAAAAAGAAAAAGGGAAAAGGGTAAGTTTCTGCACATGCCTTTTTGAGTTTAAATAAAATGGGGAAAGAGGGAAATCTAAAATAATTAGGAAAATAGGAAAAAGCGGGAAACATAAAAAGAAAGGGGAAACACACGGAAAAAGTAGATAGTCTAAGTTAGTAAGGTATCTAGCATCTAAGAACTTTCTAATTTAAACTCAACTAGTAAATTAATAAGGGGGAAAGTCATTAAAACTTGTAAGGGGATATGGGGACACCTAGGAGCGATTCTAGGAGTGCCTTTAGGTGAGTGAGGGAAATAAGGGTAATTGATTAATTAATGAAATTAATTTATGGAGGAATGAAGGGGATGGGTGACATATGTACGGGGGGGATTTTTTATGAATTAAATTATTAAACATTAAATTAAATGGGATTTTGGGAAAGTAAAGGACTTCGAAACTCTATATAATGGAGGGAAGAGAAGGATGATGGAGGTTGACTATTTTGCATAACGTTACACTGCATAAATCTATACTTTACTGATTTAGATTGTGGGAGTTGGGTTACCCAGCTCAGTGAGGAGTGGTAGCTTGGCCTTGCGAGGCGAGGTGGGAGCTAGCCGATTCTTTGGATAGTGTGCGTGGCCCTTCTGCTGCTCGGGGGGCTCAGGAGGAAGAAGAGTACCCCTAGCATTGGCTGGGAGGTACCGGTGAGGTCTCATTGGTCGGCAAGCAGGAGTGGCATGAATTGCGTGGGACATCAACTCAGAGCGGGCAATTGGGAAATGATATGCTTCCTTTATTTTTGCATGGTAGATTGTTAGTATGATTTATGCTTTTAGATCTGCATGTTTAATTGGGTAAGGAAAATGATTATCTTAGAAATTCTAGTTGATGATTGAATTTTTCTTATATCCTTTAGCTCGATGATTGATTGACTCACATGGCCTTCGATTCCCGACATGTCTTGACTGCCCTATGGTTTTTGATTGGTGATGATTGCGGTTGTTTTTGCCTTTCATCCTTGCTTTTCAGTCCTCGCCTGAGCCATCGGCCAGGAGCCTGATCTACAGTTGTCGCTTCGGCATTAATAGACCTATGGATCTCGACGCCCTGGTTTTCTGTGTGTGGATGATGAGAGAAGTACGTTCCTGTCACCCGTCTACCTTTGTTGTTTGTCCTTGACTGGTTGATTGTCTTGCGCCTTGCTGCAAATGATTATCTCTGCGATTATTTATCCTCTCTCTCAGCGAACCTCTTATTATCTTCTGCGTTTGATCTTGCGTTGATTGATGAATCCCAACGCCTTGATCGCTTATTCTCAGCGTGTAATATGTTAGTGTCTGCTCTTATTTCTGTTGTGGCCGCGATTTTATTGTGTCTGCGATTGAATTTTTGTTGACAACGAATTGAATATTTTTGAGGACTGCGTTTAACCTTTGTCGATTACAATTCGTATATATATCAAGGACTGTGATTTATATGGATTGTGTGGATGTGTTTGTTTTTTTTCTTTTTCCATTCATTGACTGTGAATTTATATATTTTTTTACTGTGTTTTTATAAACTTATGAAAGCGTTTTCCCTCCCATTAAATCTCTGCGTGTTCAGATGGCCAATCTCTGTGATTTGTCTAATT
>ML810267.1:188329-202205 GCA_009831015.1 Picea engelmannii
CCATCTAAACCGAATATCATCCTATATATTGTACTCCTCTTTGATTTAATAAAATGCAATGTGGCTTTGCTTTGATGGCCTCTAGGTGTTGCCTCGCCTGAGAGAAGCTAGTTTCTTTCTCTCTTTCTATTTTCAAGTGATACTAAGTAATATACACCAACGATTGATATACCATATAGCCCTCCACCATCTATCCCTCGGGATATGCTCTCTGTCTAACGAAATCCTTCAATGAATTCAAGTGCCTCTCCACCATCCACATTGACCTTATGTGTACAGCTCCACACATTTCAATCTGCTCAACATGGTGTATGAGATAGTATTATTATGCATTGAAAAATGTCGGAGGTAGATACTTTTGCATTTCGCACATTAGACGAGGAATTTCTCTCCTCCAATATTTTATATATTCTTTATGGATTTATTTAGATGAAAACCAACTACACATAATATAACAAATCAGATCATAGGTCTCAAGAACAATGTATATACATTGAAAGTAAAACAAATGTCGACAAGATGAGCAACAACGATTTTTCATATCATTAATATTTACCTCATGTATTTTGCAAGATCATATATAACTTGTTTTGCATTGTTGTCAAAGTTGTCAGGGAGAGATAGAGGTAGAACATAGTATAACAACAAAGGGATCATTAATTGTTGGGAAAAGAAAACCATATTATAATACTAAAAATTTGTATATTTACCAATATAGACATCTACATCCAAAATAATTACTTTAATGAAGGTATGTCAGTCATGAGTTTTCACCCCACCAAAATCACCTTTCTTCATTAAGATATTCTTTATGTTTGAATCAAATCTTGTGGGAAATTTAATTTTCTAAATGACCTATTTTACAACATTGCTTTCTTGCTCTGAAAATAACCATGGAAAACTATTTCGGGGTACTCCATTGATATTTGAATAAATCACATTTTAAAGTGCATGATTGGCTTCCTGGATGTCAGTACAAATTTTGACAATTTTTTCTTTGTCACTCCTTCCATCTACAATTCTCCACAATGTTTGTGTTACATTTTTCTCGATATGCATTGTATCAAAAAAATGAGCTATTTGTAGGTGCTCATAGTAGGGAAACCTATTGAATTGTGCAGGGTAATTTTTCATTCCTCGTGGAAGCCCATTAATGCCTTGACGACATTTATGAAAAGTAATTAATGAGATTACAACCATAATTGTTAGATACAATAAAAAGAATTTGATACAAATTAAAATTATAAAACATTAATATATATGTAGATGCATAGACTAAATGCTTACCTTGATGATTTAATCTATTATATTCCAACTACCATAGGTGAGGTGTCATTCTTCGTGGTTTTATTCCAGACACTTCTTTCAAATTGAAAAGATGTTTTTTTCTAGTTCAATACCTATGTTTTTTTTTCTATACCACAGTCGCAGGGTTGAACCTCGCTCTGATACCATATGTCACAACCCTGTTCGTTACGACAACACGCGTCACCTAACAAGTGCAAAATTTTTGAGCAAGAAGGTAACAACGACACTAAAAGAAAAATAACTTGTGGAGAAAATCTCTTTAAAATCCAAGAGTGCTAATTAATCATTCAATCAATAATTAGAATCTACGGCAAGAGAGGCAGCATATCTTCCAAGTTCTAAATTTAAATCGTGCGATCATCAAGTCCAAGTAAACAATAACTACAATCATACAACTTGCCAAAAAAATAAGCAATGACTAAAGGCACTACACTAATAAGGCATCCATCCATCTCCCACGCTATTAAATCGAATAACATTAACAACAGATAATCCTCCCTTGAGTCATTCATGTGGTCGTTATCTAGCATGTGGCTCATCCATCCATCCATCATTTATTAAGTAAATGAGTCCTCCAAAAAGGTTCGTTGGGCTAAAAGCAAAATCTAAAATAACAAGTAGCTTACCTAGCCATCGAACTAGCAAATTGAAATCATCAATGATTTAGTACTTTCTAAAATAACCAACGATGTACATCGCAAGAATTTGTAATTGCTAATCAACCGTGAAATGGAAAATCTTAATCAACAATGAATTAGCAATATCTTTTAACAATCAGTGGCTTAAAATGCCAAATAATGGAACTATCCTATTCATCAATGAATTAGTAAATTCTAATAATAACTAGCAGCGTAGATTCTATTGAACAATTCCATTGAATAGTAAATTCTATTAAACAAGAAATTATGTTTGACAATTTCTATTCCACAATAAAATTAGCAAGAGCAAATCAACAAGGAGTTAAATCTGGACTTCTCATTGTTGTACTGAATTTGGCAGTTAGATAGAGGGGTTTCAAAATTTAACAGCCATTTAAATGAGACAAAGATTAAAAGCCATCGCTCTGAGTGGCGGGTTAGATGGTAATTAGCAGCAAACTGATCAAATGGAAATTCATTACCAGGAACCACGTGGACAAGCCCAGGAATTTAGAGAAAAATGCCAGCTCCAGAATCAACCCGAATCCTCCTCGCCGACTGTACCGGACGGTCTGGCTGAGTGGTAAATACTTGTTCAAGTCGCTCATGGACAACAATATTCTGCACGATCGCACCTCCTGGTGATACAAGAAAGCATCAAGGGGTGAAATTGAAAGCAAGGCCATCTGGGAGGCATCCGACGCCAGGAAGGTGCAGAGGTAAATGATAGCCTCGTTGGGGAGATAGCACCAATTCAGGGCACAACTTTCTAGGTGAAGGATCACGAATTTTCATTTTTTTTTCTTTAAAAAAAAAGCAGAGTTATTCTAGATAGTCTTGAGAAGAAACTAAACTAAGTCGTATCAGGTCTAAGAAGGTCATAAGGAGCAGTGAACACGGGTTTAAATTCAACTCTCAGGATCAACGGAGTTCGTGGGCGAGAATCGAGTCTAAACCTGACTATAATGTGTGGGAAGAGAGGGTGTCAATCAAGTGCAGTCAACCGGTTCATTTTTCTCCCCAAACAAAAACACGAGAAGAAGAAAATTTAGACAAAGGGGTATCAATGACGAGGGCAAGCAGTGAATTCCTAAAGAGCCATTCCACCATTCCATTTGCATTAGTTACAAAGAAATTCTAGGAATATCCTTCTCGTATTTAACTCTGAAATTTAAATTTAACAGTTTTTAGAATTTTAATGGATTCCACTCCTACAAATTTTGAGTTATACCAAGATCATAGTTATTAATGCATCAGCCACGACACTTTCCATACATATTTAAAATACAATCAGACGGTCATTACAATATAAAATGACAAGTAAAATATCCAATAATAGAAATACTCAATGATTAAACTGGTTCGATGAAGGTACATAATAATAAAAATACTCAATCGCAGCAGTGGATTCTGCCAATAAAATGTAGAGGAAGGACAGTTCAGATCCCAGAAAATTAGACAAATCACAGAGATTGGCCATCTGAACACGCAGAGATTTAATGGGAGGGAAAACGCTTTCATAAGTTTATAAAAACACAGTAAAAAAATATATAAATTCACAGTCAATGAATGGAAAAAGAAAAAAAACAAACACAGCCACACAATCCATATAAATCACAGTCCTTGATATATATACGAATCGTAATTGACAAAGGTTAAACGTAGTCCTCAAAAACATTCAATTCGTTGTCAACAAAAATTCAATCGCAGACACAATAAAATCGCGGCCACAACAGAAATAAGAGCAAACACTAACATATTACACGCTGAGAATAAGCGATCAAGGCGTTGGGATTCATCAATCAACGCAAGATCAAACGCAGAAGATAATAAGAGGTTCGCTGAGAAAGAGGATAAATAATCGCAGAGATAATCATTCGCAGCAAGGTACAAGACAATCAACCAGTCAAGGACAAACAACAAAGGTATACGGGTGACAGGAACGTCCTTCGCTCATCATCCACACACAGAAAAGCAGGGCGTTGAGATCCATAGGTCTATTAACGCCGAAGCGACAACTGTAGATCAGGCTCTTGGCCGATTGCTCAGGCGAGGACTGAAAAGCTAGGACGAAAGGAAAAAACAACCGCAATCATCACCAATCAAAAACCATAGGGCGGTCAAGACATGTTGGGAATCGAAGGCCATGTGAGTCAATCAATCATCAAGCTAAAGGATATAAGAAAAATTCAATCATCAACTAGAATTTCTAAGACAATCATTTTACTTACCCAATTAAACATGCAGATCTAAAAGCATAAATCATACTAACAATCTACCATGCAAAAATAAAGGAAGCGTATCATTTCCCAATTTCCCGCTCTGAGTTGATGTCCCACGCAATTCATGCCACTCCTACTTGCCGACCAATGAGACTTCACCGGTACCTCCCAGCCAATGCTAGGGGTGCTCTTCTTCCTCCTGAGCCCCCCGAGCAGCAGAAGGGCCACGCACACTATCCATAGAATCGGCTAGCTCCCAGCTCGCCTCGCAAGGCCAAGCTACCACTCCTCACTGAGCTAGGTAACCCAACTCCCACAAGCTAAATCAGTAAAGTATAGATTTATGCAGTGTAACATTATGCAAAACAGTCAACCTCCATCATCCTTCTCTTCCCTCCATTATATAGAGTTTCGAAGTCCTTTACTTTCCCAAAATCCCATTTAATTTAATGTTTAATAATTTAATTCATAAAAATCCTCCCCGTACATGTGTCACCCATCCCCTTCATTCCTCCATAAATTAATTTCATTAATTAATCAATTACCCTTATTTCCCTCACTCGCCTAAAGGCACTCCTAGAATCGCTCCTGGGTGTCCCCATATCCCCTTACAAGTTTTAATGACTTTCCCCCTTATTAATTTACTAGTTGAGTTTAAATTAGAAAGTTCTTAGATGCTAGATACCTTACTAACTTAGACTATCTACTTTTTCTGTGTGTTTCCCCTTTCTTTTTATGTTTCCCACTTTTTCCTAGTTTCCTAATTATTTTAGATTTCCCTCTTTCCCCTTTTTATTTAAACTCAAAAAGGCATGTGCAGAAACTTACCCTTTTTCCCTTTTTCTTTTTAATGAATAATTTTTTAATTAGCATAATGTAGTAAAACAATTATTTCCCTTTTTCTAAATTTTATCCCAAAAGATTTTTATAAATCAATTGAATTGCTTACCCTCTTCTTGTCACAAGATTAATGAAGATTATCATTATTATTATTATATGTATATATAGATAGATAGATATATATAGATAGATAAAAAAATTATCACAAGTACAATTTAGACCTAGACTTTATTTTCCCAGGTTGGGCAACATTTTATTAGGGGAAAAGTTTTAAATCTTCCTTAACACGTTATTCATCCTAAAGCCATCTAGGTTTATCAATTTATTAAATAAGAATGTGATTTTCCCTTCAAGACGCACTAGGTGCTCCAAGGGTGCCACTCGCCTCTTTCTGTTTCTCTTGCGCGACGTGCCCTTCAGGATGCACCACGTGCTCCAAGGGTGCCACTCGCCTCTTTCCATTTTTCTTGCGTGGCATGCCCTTCAAGACGCACCACGTGCTCCAAGGGTGCCACTCGCCTCTTGAATGACTTGGTAGACATCAAAAACCCCTGGAGTCAATACTCCACTAGGTGATCTTGTGGGAGACTAAGGGCCTCTAAGGAATAAGGCCCTTTCCCTATTGCGCGCCCCTTATAATCATCGTGAGCTACTGTCGCAGTCTGCCCTCATGGCATCGTGGGTCCTCTCGAACTAGGTAATCGTTAACCTACAGTTTGAGCCACGGTGGGAGTGCTAGTAGGTTGTGGCAGGGCTGTTGTCCACACCTCTCCCCCAACATCTCTGGTAGTCCTACGTGACCCCTCTACTCCACATGTGAGTCTGGTCAGCAAGCTATCGTCAGCCTGCATCATCAATGAATCATGTCATAAATATATCTATAATCATATCATCTAATCATATGCACTAATATCACATATAAAACAATCAAACCCCAATAGTTCACTCCCCGACTCGATCCGGAGTCCAAGGGGTTCCATCGATGTCTCTGCATCCTCGAGGTCCAAAATCCTGCACACTTAGTAAAACCGAGTCAATAGCACCTATCTATGTCAAGGCAGCAAAACAACATGTCATCAACCCATAATGCCTGATAATCCAAATCAAATGTTTAATAGTATAATAATCCAAATCACTTGCGAGCAAGTGTCCTCAAAGAATAAGTTCACGTAGTGTGCGTAAGAGTGGGATGTTACATACACCCCCTCTTGGTCTAAACTTCGTCTCGAAGTTTCACAGTATAAGTGCCTAAATAATGTGTATCACGGTATCCTAAGTCTATATATCAAACAAAAATGGAAACTGCTAGTGCATATCATATGCGTCCTCTCAGGTCGCTGAGTGTGGACTATAGTTGTCCCACTGGACCTTGACCTGCTCTACTGTTTGATATCGTAGTTGTCGAATGCGATGATCCAAGATGTGGATCGGCTCAGCCGTGAGCGCCCCCTCATCCGACATACGCAAGGTTCTCAAGTCAAACATGTGTAGGATCACTAATCATAAAGTCTCAAACTGAGACGTGAAAGACATCATGCATACGCCTCAAGAATCAAGCAAGGCTAGTCATTAGGCCACGGGCCTCTTTTTCCACAACATCGTAGGATCCCATGAACCTAGGGGATATTTTAGCCCATTCACCAAACTTGATCGAACTCTTATGCGGTTTCTGCCACAAAAATACTCAATCGCCACATCGTAACTACAATCGGCAGGACACGCATCGACATAACTCTTTTGTCAATCCTACGCTTCTTTAATCCTTTATCTTATCATTTGGATATGCTCTTCCATTTCTTGGATCGCTTATGGTCCCACCAGGACCCTATCCTCAAGCCGATCCCAACTCAAAGGCATCTGACATGATCGCCCATAAAGGAACTCGAAAGGCGCCATCTTAAAGGTGCTTTCATACTATTGTTATAAGCGAATTCTACCAGTGGCAAGAATTCTTCCCAACGCTTCGGTTGGTCCATCACGTACATGCACAACATGCCTTCCAAAGTCTAGTTCGTTCATCCGGTCTACCTGTCAGTCTCTGGGTGATACACAGTACTAAAGTTAAGTCGGGTTCCCAAGACCCCTTGGAAACTAGTCCAAAATTGTCCAGTAAACATCGATCCTCGATCGGATATAATCCTCTTAAGCACGCCATGCAACCTCACAATCTCACTGAAGAAAACTCCAGCTATGTCAGGTGCCTGCTATGTCAGGTGCCTGATATGTCGTACGCACGGGAATAAATGAGCACTCTTTGTCTGAGTGTCGATTACCACAAAAAATGAGTCATGTCTCCTTGCCATTAGTGGCAATCCATCAATGAAATCCCTCAACATAACCTCCCATTTCGATTCTAGAATAGCGTGTGGTTGTAGTAATCCTACGAAATGTCTATGTTCCACCTTTACCTGCTGACATTCTAGACATTTGGCCACATAATTGACTATGTTTGCCTTCATTCCTTTCCAAAAGAATGAGGGTTTAAGATCCGCCCTCATCTTCATGACTCCCGGGTGAGCCATGTACACTGCTTTGTGAGCCTCGTTTAGGATCAAACTCCTCAACTTTTCATTCAGTGGTACATAAATTTGATTTTTAAATCTCAGTAGTCCATCATCGTCCAACGTAAATCCTTCGAATCTTGGTACCATCATTGTGTTTTGTCCGATAAAATACTTTACCTCTTGTACCAGTCATCGTTGCGATGTAGAGTTAGAATCTTTTCACGTATTTTCGTCTGAAGAGGAAACACCGAAAAGATGTGAGGTCTCCGACTCAATGCATCTACCACTCAGTTCATTGTTCCTTTTATGTAAGAAATCTTGAAATCGTACTCGCTAAGAAATTTCGACCAACGTCGTTGTCGCACGTTCAAGTCTCTTGCGTAAAGATGAGTTGTAGTCCATAGTGGTCCGTCTTTAGTTCAATTTTTTGTCCAACAAGGTAGTGTCTCCAAACCTTCAAGACATATACAATTGCTAACAACTCCAAATCGTGCATCGCATGGTTCTCCTCACGCCTTCTCAGTTTCCTCAAGATGTAAGCGATCAGTCGACCATCTTGCATCAAGACTCCACCTAAGCCTTCCTTGGATGCATCAGTGCATACCAAGAAGTTTGTGTCCATGTAAGGGACCTTTAGTATCGTTTGTGTTGTCAACAACTCTTTGAGCCTCCAAAATGTTTCCACACATTTCTCGGTCCAACAAACTTCTTGTTCTTCTTCTACAATTTTGTAATCGGATTTGCTATCTTCCAAAATCCCTCGACGAACCATCGATAGTATCTTTCTAAACCCATGAAGCTACACACTTTTGGGACATTCGTCGGTGCAGGCCATTCCATAATAGCCTCGACCTTTGCTAGATCCACGGTGATACCTTCGTCAGAGATGACATGCCCTACGTAATGAATCTTCGATGGATAAAACTAGCATTTGGACAACTTCCCAAATAATTTGTGCTCTTGCAGACACTATAGTACCAAGCGCAAGTGCACGTCATGTTTCTCCGTCATTCGAGAGTAAATCAAAATATCATCAATGAATACTTGGACGAACTTGTCCGAGTACTCGCAGAACACCACGTTCATCATACTCATAAATACCCCAGGGGCATTTGTCAGTCCAACGGTAAAACAGTAAACTCGTAATTTCCAACCTCATCTTAAAGGCAGTCTTAAGGACATCATCCTCCTTGATCCGTAACTGGTGATACTCTGATCGCAAATCGATTTTTTAGAACATCGTCGCACCCTTCATTTGATCGAACAGATCATCAATCTCCGGCAATGGATATTGATTCTTGATCGTTGCCTTGTTCAATTGATGGTAGTCAATGTAGAGCCTCCATGACCCATCCTTCTTTCGTATGAAAATAACAGGCACACCCCATGGTGACACACTTGGACGTATCAGTCCCAGGTCCAGCAACTCCTTTAGTTGCATTCTCAACTCCTGTAACTCTGGGGTCGACATCTGATAAGGCATTCTAGCTATTGGTTCAGTCCCTAGTTTTAGGTCTATAGTAATCTCCAATTCCCTCTCCGACAGCATCCCAGGTAACTCCTCCGGAAAGACGTCTGCAAACTCTCTCACCACCGGAAGGTGTTCTAGCCCTTTCGCTACTCCCTTCTCATTTAACGCAAGGATCGCATAAAGATTACATCCCTTGCGCATGCTCTTCTGTAGCTGCAAGGAAGAGATGAACCTCAAGGAAACTCCATGGTTTTGTCCTACAATCACGCGTCTTTTTCCCTCATCATCGACCAAGCTCAACCGTTTTGTCTCAATGGAATGTGGTTCCGACTGATCCAGATGCTCTAGTCGTCTTCACTGGGCAGTCGCGTTGGAAATGTGGCTCCCACATTCCATCATACTTTATTTAGTCTAGTAATCTTGGTACCCGAGGTAGAAGTTGAATTCTAACAATAAGGCCAAACTTGAACTCCTTGACCTTAAGTTTCTGGGCAATTGATGCAGAGCATACCGAAACATCTCAAAAACGGGCCTTGCACTCGGGTACCATACGACTGCCTTGTCGCAAGTCATCGAACTCGTTGAGATGACGCTCAAAAAATTCCTCAGAAAGATACCTCTTGGAACCGTCCCTCGAACATTTCCCATGACACGTCGCCGACTACCATGTTCAAAAGTGGCAGGAGCGTCTTTAGCCATAGAAGAGCGCTCCCCTTCAGTCGAAATACCACGATGTGGACCTTCATGTTGGAGGTCATAATCGTGAAGCATGAAGCACAACGCCTTTCTCTACAATCGTGCCTCGGCGTCACAATCATCTGCGACACTCATGGGCTCGAGAACTCAACTCTCTCGAGTTCTTGGTGGATGTTAACGGTACTAGCTAGGGCGTGTTGTGGGCCCTCGGGGGTATAGGTGCCCCGGCCTCATCTCATTACCGATGGTGAATCAAGGCCCTTGACATTACCTGGGAGGGCCTTGTCAGACCATCATCATCCCTCAATACAAGCGAATCCAGCCCAAGGACATGCTCTTCCCCTTGGGGTTCGACTCTGAGGGTGCGAAAACCTCTGCAGGCGTTGCACCTCCTTCCACGACACCATGTTACGAACCTCCGAGGTGTCCTCTAAACGAGATCACCAGATGAACTCGTTAAATTTTTAAGCAGCGCTAGGTTGATACTCAAAGGTTTACTGCAGTGGAAAGCATGGCGATCCACAGTCGCAGGGTTGAACCTTGCTCTGATACCATATGTCACAACCCCGTTCGTTACGACAACACGCGTCGCCTAACAAGTGCAACATTTTTTAGCAAGAAGGTAACAGCAACACTGAAAGAAAAATAACTCGTGGAGCAAATCTCTTTAAAATCCAGGCGCGCTAATTAATCATTCAATCAATAATTAGAATCTGCGACAAGAGAGGCGACATACCTTCCGAGTTCTAAATTTAAATCACGCAATCATCAAGTCCAAGTAAACAATAACTACAATCATACAACTTGGCAAAAAAATAAGCAATGACTAAAGGCACTACACTAATAAGGCATCCATCCATCTCCCACGCTATTAAATCGAATAACATTAACAACAGATAATCTTCCCTTGAGTCATTCATGTGGTCGTTAGCTAGCATGTTGCTCATCCATCCATCCATCATTTATTAAGTAACTGAGTCCTCCAAAAAGGCTCGCTGGGCTAAAAGCAAAATCTAAAATAACAAGTAACTTACCTAGCCATCGAACTAGCAAATTAAAATCATCAATGATTTAGTACTTTCTAAAATAACCAACGACGTACATCGCCAGAATTTGTAATTGCTAATCAACCATGAAATGGAAAATCTTAATCAACAATGAATTAGCAATTTCTTTTAACAACCAACGGCTTATAATGCCAAATAATGGAACTATTCTATTCATTAATGAATTAGTAAATTCTAATAATAACTAGCAGCATAGATTCTATTTAACAATTCCATTGAATAGTAAATTCTATTAAACAGTAAATTCTATTTGACAATTTCTATTCCACAATAAAATTAGCAAGCGTTAATCAACAAGGAATTAAATCCAGACTTCTCCTTGTTGTACTGTAATTGGCAGTTAGATAGAGGGGTTTCCAAATTTAACAGCCATTTAAATGAGACAAAGATTAAAAGCCATCGCTCTGAGTGGCGGGTTAGATGGTAATTAGCAAGCAAACTGATCAAATGGAAATTCATTACCTGGAACTGAGCGGACAAGCCCAGGAATTTAGAGAAAAACACCAGCTCCATAATCAACCTGAATCCTCCTCGTCGACTGTACCGGATGGTCTGCTAAGTGGTAAATACTTGTTCAGGTCGCTCGTGGGCAACAATATTCTGCACGATCGCACCTCCTCGTGATACAAGCAAGCATCAGGGAGTGAAATTGAAAGCAAGGTCATCTGGAAGGCATCCGACGCCAGGAAGGCACGGAGGTAAATGATAGCCTCGTTGGGGAGATATCACCAATTTTGGGCGCAGTTTTCTCGGTGAAGGATCACGAATTTTCATTTTTTATTTTTTTCTTTAAAAAAAAATCAGATTTATTCTAGACAGACTTGCCGAGAAACCGAACTAAATCGTATCAGGTCTAAGAAGGTCATAAGGGGCAGTGAACACAGGTTTAAATTCAACTCTCAGGATCGACTGAGTTCGTGTGGGAGAATCGAGTCTAAACCTGACTGTAATGTATGGCAAGAGAGGGTGTCAATCAAACGTAGTCAACAGGTTCATTTTTCTCCCCAAACAAAAACACGAGAAGAAGAAAATTTAGACAAAGGGGTATCAATGACGAGGGAAAGCAGTGAATTCCTGAAGAGCCATTCCACCATTCCATTTGCATTAGTTACAAATAAATTCTGGGAATATCCTTCTCGTATTTAACTCTGAAATTTAAATTTAACAGTTTTTAGAATTTTAATGGATTCCACTCCTACAAATTTTGAGTTATACCAAGATCATAGTTATTAACGCATCAGCCGCAACACTTTCCATACATATTTAAAATACAATCATACAGTCATTACCCTATAAAACAACAAGTAAAATATCCAATAATGAAAATACTCACTGATTAAACTGGTTCATTGAAGGTACATAATAATAAAAATACTCAATCGCAGCAGTGGATTCTGCCAATAAAATGTAGAGGAAGGACAGTTCGGATCCCATGAAATTACACAAATCGCAGAGATTGGCCATTTGAACACGTAGAGATTTAATGGGAGGGAAAACGCCTCCATAAGTTTATAAAAACGCAGTAAAAAAAAATATAAATTCACAGTCAATGAATGGAAAAAGAAAAAAAACAAACACAATCACGCAATCCATATAAAGCATAATCCTTGATATATATATGAATCGTAATTGACAAAGGTTAAACACAGTCCTCAAAAACATTCAATTCGTTGTCAACAAAAATTCAACCACAGACACAACAAAATCGCAGCCACAACATAAATAAGAGCAAACACTAACATATTACACTTTGATATTTACCGATCAAGGCATTGGGATTCATCAATCAACGCAAGATCAAACGCAGAAGATAATAAGAGCTTCGTTGAGAGAGAGAATAAACAATCGCAGAGATAATCATTCGCAACAAGGCGCAAGACAATCAACCAGTCAAGGACAAACAACAGTGGTAGACGACTGACAGGAACATCCTTCACTCATCATCCACGCACAGAAAAGCAGGGCATTGAGATCCATAGGTCTATTAACGCTGAAGCGATGACCATAGATCGGGCTCTTGGTTGACTACTCAGGCAAGGACTGATGAGCTAGGGACGAAAGGAAAAAACAACTGCAATCATCACCAATCAAAAACCATAGGGTGGTCAAGACATGCTAGGAATCGAAGGCCATGGGAGTCAATCAATCATCGAGCTAAAGGCTATGGGAAAAATTTAGTCATCAACTAGAATTGCTAAGACAATCATTTTCCTTGCCCAATTAAACATGCAGATCGAAAAGCATAAATCATACTAACAATCTACCATGCAAAAATAAAGGAAGTGTACCGTGTCCCAATTGCCCGCTCTGAGTTGATGTCCCATGCGCATCGTACCACTCCCGCTTGCCGACCGATGAGACTTCATCGGTACCTCCCAGCCAACGCTAGGGGTACTCTTCTTCCCCCTTAGCCCCCCGAGCCGCAGAGGGGCCAGGCACACTATCTAGAGAATCAGCTAGCTCCCAGCTCGCCTCGCAAGGCCAAGCTACCACTCCTCACCGAGCTGGGTATCCCAACTCCCACAAGCTAAGTCAGTCAAGTATAGATTTATGCAACGTAACGTTACGCAAAACAGCCGACCTCCATCATCCTTCTCCTCCCTCCATTATATAGAGTTTCGAAGTCCTTTACTTTCCCAAAATCCCATTTAATTTAATGTTTAATAATTTAATTCATAAAAATCCTCCCCGTACATGTGTCACCCATCCCCTTCATTCCTCCATAAATTAATTTCATTAATTAATCAATTACCCTTATTTCCCTCACTCACCTAAAGGCACTCCTAGAATCGCTCCTAGGTGTCCCCATGTCCCCTTAAAAGTTTTAATGACTTTCCCCCTTATTAATTTACTAGTTGAGTTTAAATTAGAAAGTTCTTAAATGCTAGATACCTTACTAACTTAGACTATCTGCTTTTTCCTTGTGTTTCCCCTTTCTTTTTATGTTTCCCGCTTTTTCCTAGTTTCCTAATTATTTTAGATTTCTCTCTTTCCCCTTTTTATTTAAACTCAAAAAGGCATGTGCAGAAACTTACCCTTTTTCCCTTTTTCTTTTTAATGAATAAATTTTTAATTAGCATAATGTAGTAAAACAATTATTTCCCCTTTTTTTAATTTTATCCCAAAAGAT
>ML810268.1:35707-53982 GCA_009831015.1 Picea engelmannii
CTTGTTTGTTGGCAGGTTTCCGACCGACTGTTCCCAGTTCCCTACACACACTCGACAAAGTATTTCAGCTATCACTCTGTTCTAACTTCATACTTTGGGGGGCTCTCTGTTACACATTATTTTCGTCATCCCTATGATCGTTATTGATGTAAACCTATCTATTGCCTTTAGAGGGGTCACAGTGGCCTGAATTCCTGAAGAGGGAAGGAAGAAGAACTTTTCCTGAGAAAAGAAATTGCATTTTCCTATGTAAAAACGTTATAAAAAAGGAAGTTCGCAGGTTGCTATATAGGCAGAGTGCGAGAATGACAACTTCTCGCAGGTTGCTATATAGCCAGGGTGCGAACAGTTAGTAGGTTTCTATATAGCTAGGGTGCGAACTTTCCAGCACGTGGGAAAAACGTACGGTTTCTCGAATCTTCTAGAAGGGGAAGCTTCTATGGTGAGGTGGCATCCAAACGGTTTGGATCTTACTCGCTTTCATGATTTAGTGGGATCATCCTAACCTCCTCACCTTATCTTCTTTAGCTTATAAAAGGAGAGGAATTCTCATGGAGAAAGTTAGCTTGGTTGATTTAGCTTGAGCTTGGGGGTTCATGGTTCATGGTTATGATTCTTTGGCTTGGAATTATTAGCTTGATTGGAGTGGCTTTGAGATTTGCTTTGTCAAGATAGATTGTGAGTAGCTATCAGATCTATGGTTTCAGAATCCTTGGAGCAAGAAGTGTGTGGGGAACGAAGGATAGTTGGAAGGGACCTTACGACATCAAGGCAATGGTTGTAATCTCTCTTTCACATTTAATATGATACAGTAATATGTTTCTTTCCCATAAAGTTAGATCTACTTTATTACATAACTCCTTGATCATATGTATAGATTAGCTATTGGATATATTATTTGCTTTCACTTTGGTTGGTTTGTGCTGTTTTGATCTTGATCGCACAAGAGCGCTGGAGCGAAGCAAGGAACAACAGAGACCAAGGAAGCGATTACAAGGTACATATCTTCTTCTCACTTCCAATCTAATTCAATAGTTAGATCTAGGGAAAGCGGTATATTCTGTCTTGTTTTGTTCTAGATCCAGGTGGATCTAGGGAGATCGGTTTGTGTCCGCACTTACGGATTTATCCATAAACACTTTGGTCTGTCCCTGTGCCAACAATAGTTTTCTCCTGTAACTACTCGTGTGTGTCCAAATCACTCTATACAACCACTATGGCACATTGGATTCTCCTCCAATGCACATTAGTTGAGTTATACAGAGTATATCATGTGTAAATTATCATTCATTCAGTTGGTTAATGAGAATTCTTCCATTCTTTCTCTCCTACTTCTCTTTTCTCATATTTTCTCTACAAACTGTGTATGTCATTTTCTAGGTAGATAAATTATGTGCAGGTTCAACACATTTACATGGTATCAAAGCTGACGGATTTCTAGGAAAATGACACACCAAATTCTTTGTGCAGGTACCGAAGATTGAAGACAACAAAAACATGGAATTTCCAAAAGAATTCATTCTTACAACGTACAATTTATTTGCATGGAAAGAGAATATGATAGTGCATCTTCAAGGAAAAGGATTATACATGTTAACCATGGACACAGATACCGAACCCACATCAACCATAGAAAAATCCAAGTATCTGAATCGAATCAATGAAGCGTTTGGAAGTATTTGCAGTCTCATTTATCCTAAACGCCTCTTTCACATATCCTCCTGTAAAACCCCCAATGAAGCCCGGACCACCATGGAAGGGATTTTTGGAAAATAGGATGAGATGAGGGGACACATGCTCAAGGTTGAACTTCTCACATTGGATCCAAAAACTTTCGACAATCTCCAATATTTCTTTACCAAATATAGGAATTTGTTGTCACAACTCAAGGCTTGCGGGGTTGATAAATATAAGGAGAAAAAACAAATGGTTATTACCATTCTCTCCAAACTTGGTTTGGAATACTCATTTTTTTTATCCATATTTCATTCAGTTAGGCTTGCCTCTAGAGCTACCTAGAAAATTCCTTCTCTTGAGGTCTTTATCGAGTCTCTGACGCAAGAGCAGAACAAGCTCATCAACATGGAAAAAAATCAAAGGCCCAAAGGCATAGGAACTTACTGTGCATGATGGTAGTGGTCATAAAAATCAGAAATATAAAGACAAAGAAAAAAGGAAATCACATTGAAATCCAAAGAAGGAAGGGTACTCAAAACCCTTCAACGATGCCTCCGGATCCAAAGGTGGAAAGGGAAGAAAATGGGAGAAATGCACTTATTTACATAAAGGATTCCATCCAGAATCCACATGTATGTAGAAAAATATAGATCAAATGGCCCAAATACTTCAACAAAACAACCTTGTAGATCACATCCCCAAGGGTTCCAAGAAGAAGAAGCCAAAAGATCAGAATCCCAAGAAAGGGAATTTTAGCCATGCTTTGATTTCCATCAACTCCTCTCTCGATGATTGGATTGTAGATTCAAGAGAATCACACCACATGGAAGACACAAAATAATTCTACTCTTCATTGGAAACATGAAAAGGTCCTCCTATTCTGATGGGGGACAACTCTCAGGTCAAGCTCACTGGCAAAGGCAGAATTGAACTCACAAACGGAAGCTTCAAGAATGTGCTACATGTTCCCAAAAAAAAATTCAATCTTATCTCTGTGTATCAAATGAAAAACTTCATCACCGTAAAGAGATTCATATTCACACCTAATGTTATGGATATATATGACATGAAAACCAATTCCAAATTTTCTACCGGTGAGGTAAATCATCAATCCAGAATCTACACATTTTCTGAATTTATTGAACCAGATTGTGCATTACTTTTTACCCATGCTGATGAAAGTAGTAGGATATTGCATGAAAGTTTCATGCATTTAAATTTCATATATATGAAACAAATTATAAAGTAGAGAATGGTTGATGGTCTACCTAACATCCACTTCTCCAAAGGAATTTGTGAGGGGTGTGTTCTTGGAAAACACCCTCACGAGAAATTCGACAAAGGAAAGACTCATAAGGCTTCCTTTCCTTTAGATTCGATCCATAGTGACCTCATGGGCCCTTTTCCACATCCATCAATTAGTAAATCAAGGTACGTTCTCATTTTTGTTGATGATTTCTCACGCTTCATGTGGATTTTCTTTCTCAAGAAAAAAACAAAGGTCTTTCAACACCTCAAAGATTTCAAATCCCTTGTTGAAAAACAGTCAAGAAAGAAGATAAAAGTCCCCCGAATATATAATTTGGGAGAGTATGGAAACCATAAGATACAAAATCTTTGTCATGAGGCCGAGAGTTAGTTGCAACACATGGTTCCTTATACTCTAAAGAAAAATGGAGTTGCTGAATGAAAAAATAGATCTTTGAAAGAGATGGCATCTTGCATGCTACATGCAAAGTCACTTCCACATATATTATGGGATGAAGCACTTAATTGTGCAACGTACATACAAAAATTATCTCCCCATAGATATTTCAAGGATAAGACCCCCTAAAAGGTTTGGATTGACCTCAAACTAGAAGTGACCCACTTTCGCATATTCGATTCTCGTGCATCGGCCATGATTCCCTCTAAGAAGAGGAAGGCACTTGATCCACAGAGCACGTAGTGTATCTTTTTTGGATAACCCGATGGTGTGAAGGGATACAGACTCATTGATCCCTCCTTATATCATTTCATCATTGAGTGTAGTTTCCAATTCAAGAAAAGTATCTCACATGTACCTCAACAGCCGCATGTAGACACTTTTGTTCTTCCATCTGTCAGAAATGATGAGCAAGCACATGCAGACTCTTCTTCAGATGAGAGTTTTGATTCATATGATTTAGATGATTCATATATCAAGTCATTATAGTCAGATGCAGAGTCAGTGCATGCATATGAAGATGAAGAGCCAGAGTAGAGGCCCAAGTGGGCCAATTCTACTCTTTAGGATGTAGTAGATCTTGTTGGGGATCCAACTAATACTAGGAGGACTTAATCTAATCCTCCTCTTGAACTCACTTCCATTGAACCAATGCCACCTAGGCATATTTTCTTGGTTCAGTATTTAGATCCATAGTCCTATGGAGAGGCTGATAGAAATCCCTTTTTGGAATCCTCCATGTAGGAGGAGTACAACTCCCTCCTCAAGAACCATAATTCGGATCTAGTTCCCCTTCCTTGAGGAACAAAACTTGTAGGTGAAAATGGGTCTATAGGACCAAGAGCGCAGCAGATGGAAAATTTAGTAGATAGAAATCTAGGCTAGTTTCCAAAGGATTTCATTAGGTGCACAACATTGACTATGATGAGACCTTCACTACATTAGTGAAGATGGATTCCATACATTTGGAACTTTCCATTGCATCAACCAAGGGATGGGAAGTCCATCAGATGGACGTGAATAATGCATTTCTTCGTGACGATCTCTCTGAGGATATCTATATGGAGCAACTCCAGGGATTTGTGCAAGATTCATATTTGGTCTATTAACTGAACAAGACTCTTTATGGCCTCAAGCAAGCCCCAAGGGCATGGTATGCCCAGATGGACTCCTACCTATTGTCACAAAAATTTGTATGTTGTAAGTGAGACCTGAATGTTTACATGCTTAGGATGGTTGATTCACTTCTACTCTTAGTTCTGTATGTTGATGATTTGTTAATCACTGGTTGCTTGACTTCATCAATTCCTAGAGTCAAGAGGATTTTGCATGATAGGTTCTTGATGACGGACATGGGTCCACTGCATTTCTTCCTTGGACTCAAGATCAGTCAAGATGCATCAGGCATCAAACTATCTTAGTCCAAGTATGCATGATATCTCCTTGAGAGATTTCACATGACAGATTGCAAGTCTTATCTGACTCATTTCCTATCAGGAGTCAGACTTGAGGATGGAAGGGACACTCCACTGGTGGAAAACACACTGTACATACGACTATTAGGGAGATTTTTGTATCTCACACACTCTATACCATACCTCCCCTATGTAGTTGGAGAAGTCTACAGGTTCATGCAAGATCCGCATGAGCTACATTGGAAGGTTACAAAGTTTATCCTTCAATACATACAGGGAACCATCACCTTTGGGATTCACTATGAAATGGACTCTATATTGGACCTCATCAGTTTCACTGATTCTGACTAGGTTGGCAATACCATTGATCACAAGTCCACATCTAGTTACTCACTTAGTCTTGGTTCTGGGCCTATCTGTTGGTCAAGCAAGAAGCAAGCTGCTATTAATCTATCTGTTAGGATATTTATACACTTAGGAGTTAGTTAAGATCTACTTGGTCTAATGTGTCATTAGGTAAAAGTGTGTTTCTTAGTGTGTTTCTTTAGTATGCATTAGTATGCATTTGTAGTTATGAAATCTAACGGTCACGATATGTTACCGACATAGAGTGATCTGACGGTTCATACTCTCCTTGATCTTAACGACCATTGATCTGTGACTTAGCACCCGATTGGTCCATGATCTCTATTTAAAGAACATGGAGGGTCATTTTCTGATGATCAATTGTGAGAAACTCTATTGTAAAATCTCTCCGTAATTTTTTTCTTTTACATTAATAAACTGCTCTAAGTGGTCACATTCGTTGGGGTCGTGGATGTTTCCCCATAGGGGTTTTACCACTTGAAAATATCACTGTGTTGATATTTGATCTGGTTATGTGAGTGGTTATTGAAGGTGTTCATCCTCTGTTGGAATACCTATGTTTTCGAACATGGTATCAGAGCATGTTTGAAGACCCGCTCTTGTTGTAGATTGAGATTGTGAAGCCGAGTTGCCTCATCTCCATTTTATGTCATTTTCGTACATTTATGGGCTAAGAGGACTATTCCATTGTGTCTAGAGCACTTGTTTCATTCAGGAACACTTTTAGTTTCACTCGAAAAGGTTTATGTTTTCCCAAGATACAACCATTACAGTCAAATCTAGAGGTATAAAGCTTGAATACGCATTTTTTAAAATTTTTGCAGAGTAGTATTTTGGTTTTATTTCAGTTTTGTATTATTTATTTATGGGTTGCTACTCTTTTAGATGTGAATATTCTCTTTTCCCCATTCCTTGTGCAATCTTAGAAAATTAGAAACAGATAGGAAAATGTGCATCTTCCGAGTAAGCTAACCGATATCTAACCCTTGTTGTCATCGAGAAGAAAAATTGTTTTCTTGTGTGAAAAGAGCTTTTCTTGAGCACGCTCTCCAAGGCCATCTTCCACAACAACAACAACAACACCCCCAATCCTCCTTCTGAACATTACAATATTTTTTGTTAGACCATTTGGTTAAAACTTTCCTTATTAAGTAAGAGGTCTTGAGTTCAAGTCTCTCTTTTGTTACTTTTTTTTGAAAAAGTTCATGCTAAAATTGTAAAGTGTATTTCACTTCAAGTATAAAAGTGAATCACTATAAGTAGCTTTAATATTTTATTTTAGACTTATTTATTTTGCATGCAACTTTTCTATTATAAAGTAACTTCATTGTAAAAGTGATCCCCACTTCTCTTTATAAAAGTGGGTCACTTCATAAAGCAACTTACACTATCACGTGGTCAATTGGTTACCGTTTATGCCCTTTTTTTAAAGGGCATAACTCTCACATCGGAAGTCCATTTTCAGTGCCATTTTTTTTTAAAACTGTATAACTTTTCGAGATCTCTCCATCCAGATCATCAGTTTTAGTTTTTAAATCCACATTATCTACATATTTAATAGGGCTTCTACAAGTAATGTCTTTCTTACCAACAACAACTACTTCCAGTGGAAATCTCATATGAAAGATTTACTAAGAAGTAAAGGCATGTACCAGATTACATTGGGAAAGGAAAAATAATCCATCGATGATGATAAGAAATCCAAATTGGATAATAGGAGTGACAAATCACGTGGACTAATCAGAATGTCTATCTCTCCTGATTTAAGGTACCAACTTCAAGAATTTGATGACCCCGAAGAAGCTTGGGACAAGATTGAATATGTGTTTGGTAAACTCAATATTATTCGAGAACAACAGTTATAAAATCAAATATTGACCTTGAGTCCAAGTGATTTTTCTTGCCTTGGAGACTATCTATCTAAGTTTAAAACACTCAGAATTTTATGTGAAGAATGTAAGATAAAAATGGAGGAAGAGCATTGCATATGTATTATTCTTTCTAAGCTAGGTAGTGCATATTCTATGTTTGTATCTACCTTTTATGCCATGAGAGAGGATCTAGGGAAATATTATGAAAAAACCATTCTTGAATCATTTTGTGCTACTTTGATTAGAGAGGAAGATAAGCTTATACAACTTGGAGTGATCAGCACTGTAGGTACCTCTAACAAAGTCTTAGTTACCCAACAGAAAGATAAACCCAAGTATCCCAAGAAGCAACATCCTCGCTACAACAACAAGAAATATAAGGGTTCCAAACCCACTCATACAACTTCAGCTCCTGATGGTGACAAAGGAGAAAAATATAAAAATAAGAAGACTGACATACATTGCAACTTTTGTGGTAAATATGGTCATGATGAGTCCAAATGTTTCAAGAGATGACATCTTTAGAAGAAACGATGAAGAATCACAACATCAATATTGATTCTACTTCTTATTCTTCTTCTCATGGACATGCACTTTCTGCTTCTGGTTTATCCTTCAACACAAATTCTACTTCTTCTTCTGATGAGTGGCTTATTGATTCAAGAACATCTTATCATATGGCTAAGGATAAAGCCATATTTTATGCTCTAAATGAATGTAACACCAAGAAAATATTTGTTGGTGATGATAGATATCTTAGTGTCATAGGATCTGGAATAGTTCAAGTAGATAATGGTCATTTCCATGATGTATTATGTGTTTCGAGTATTTTTTGTAACCTTCTATCAGTTTATCAAATCACTCATTCAAGTGAAGGTAAAACCGTAGAGTTTTCACCTCACCAAGTTGTAATCAAGGATCTAAATTATCCTAAGCATGTTCTTGCAACTGGAATTGTTGATGATATTACCAGGTTATACAAGTTTGACAACTTTGGGTCATCAACTTTTTCATCGGTTTTTGTTGCTCATAGCGATGACTTGAGCAAACTTTGGCATGAGCGGTTTGGTCATCTAAATTATCACTCATTGTAGCAACTATGTAATCAAAATATGGTGATTGGTCTTCCTCTTTTTTCATGTAGAGATGGTGTTTGTGCCGGTTGTGTTCTCGGAAAACATCATCGGGACAGTTTTGAAAAATGTACCCCTTGGCATGCCACAGGCCCTTTACAACTTGTTCAAAGTGATTTGTGTGGTCCATTTTATTCTCCTTATTTTTCTGGGTGCAAGTATTTCTTAACTTTCATTGATGATTTTTCCAAACGTACTTGGGTTTACTTATTAAAACTTAAGAGCAAAGTTTTTGACAAGTTTTTGGCCTACAAGGCCCTTGTAGAAAATCAATCTGTACATCAAATTCAAAAGTTAAGAACAGAGAATGGAGGCGAATATGTGAACAATAATTTTACAAGTTACTGCACTACACAGGGCATCAAAATGCAACACATTGTTCCATATACACCACAACAAAATGGTGTTGCTGAGAGAAAGAACCACACATTAAAAGAAATTGCTAATTGTATGATCAAATATAAGGGATTAAGTCTAAAGTATTGGGAGGAAGCAATCAACTGTGAAAATTACATAGTCAATCGCACTTCCATAAAGGCTCTTAAAAATATAACATCGAAAGAAGCTTGAACTAAAATTAAACCAGATGTAGGTCACTTATGTGTATTTGGTAGTATAGCATGGGCTCACATTCCTGATGAGAAAAGAAAAGAATTGTAGCCTAAAAGTGAGAAGTGTATATTTCTTGGTTATTCTGAAGATGTCAAAGGTTATAGACTTCTTCAACCACATTGTAATGAAATTATTCTTAGAAGAGATGTTAAATTTGATGAAAATCTCTTGGCCTATGAGCCTAGTTTAGTGGTTGTTCCTTCTTTGGCCTGTGATCCATCTTTGACGTTTGTGCCTTCTTCTGTTCCTATTCTGGTTTCTTCTTCAGATGATGATAGTGAGGATGAAAATCCACCTCCACATACTAACCTTCCTCCATATGAGTCCTTTGAACCTAAACACACACCAGCTCCATCGCTTCCTAGATGGGTCTGTTCAACACGAGAATAAGTTGGTGATCTTGTCAGTGATCTTTTAGATCAACGTTGAACACGTTCATAGTTCCAACGAGCCTCTTCTCTTTTGGATCAAGTTTCAGAGATTCATGATCTAGAGAAATTTGCAGAAGCTTCAGGTCATCCATATTGGGATACAACAATGAATGAAGAGCATCGTTCTTTAATGGAAAATGATACTTGGGATATTGTTCCTCTTCCAAAAGGAAGAAAAATTTTCAGATGTAAATGGGTCTACAGAAATAAGTATGCATCAGATGGAAGTGTTGAAGGACAAAAGGCTCGGTTAGTTTCCAAAGGATTTTCCCAAGTTGAAGGAATTGACTATAATGAAACCTTTTCCCTTGTAGCCAAAATGAATTCCATCTGCCCTGTTCTTGCCCTTGCTGTCTCACATAAATGGGAGGTCCATTAGATGGATGTTAAATCCTCCCTCTTGCATGGCAATTTGAAATAATAAATCTACTTGGAACAACCTCCTGGCTATGTCCAAAATGAATCTAGCCTTGTTTTTCTCCTTAAGAAATCTCTTTATGGTCTTAAGCAATCTCTCTGAGCTTGGTATGACAAAATGGACAACTTTCTTATTGACACCGAATTCTTTAGATGTCATTCTGATCCTAAGGTTTATACCGAGAAAGTAGGAAGCCATCTCATAATCCTTTTACTTTATGTTGATGACCTTATCCTTGTTGGTAATGACTCAAAACTTTTAAACCATGTGAAAACCATCCTTAAGAATAAATTTGAAATGACAGACTTTGGGTTTTTGCACTATTTTCTTGGCCAACAAGTTTTGCAAACCGCTGAAGGAATTTTTCTTTACTAGTCTAAGTATGCTTGTGACCTTCTTCGTCGCTTTCACATGGATGATTGTAAACCAACCCCTTCTCCCTTCCAATATGGATTCAAGATTACTGTGACCTGTACCTCTCCTTAAGTTGATGCCACCCTGTACCGTCAATTAGTTGGTATCCTCTTATACTTGACTCATACCTGCCCTGATCTTTCCTTTGTTTTCAACCTTGATTTAGGACCTGTCACTTGGGCCTATAAGAAACAGCATGCTATTTCACTTTGTTTAGCAGAACCAGACTACCAAGCAGTGGTAAATGCAAGTCAGGAAGCCTTGTTGCTTCAACGAATCCTTTTAGAGTTTGGATTCGATCACCAACATCTGACCAACCTTTGGTGTGACAATCAGAGTGCCATCAAGCTTGCCAAAGACCCAGTTCAACATCAGTGCAACAAGCAGATCGAGCTACACATGCACTTCATCAGAAAGCTCATTCATGATCAAGTTATTGAAGTGTTATTTTTCCCTATAGAAGATCAAGTTACACACATTTTCACAAAGCCTCTTACAGAAGTGAAGTTTTACAAACTTCGATCTATGTTAGAAGTTCAGGAATTTTTCATTAAGGGGGGATAGGCTCTAATGGCTCCTTCCTTCTCCTATTGTTTCAACATTGAAAATCCTTCAATCCTATCCCAAGTTGTTCTTAAGGGGGGATGTTAGGATATTTAGACACTTAGGAGTTAGTTAAGATCTCCTTGGTCTAATGTGTCATTAGGTAAAGTGTGTTTCTTTAGTATGCATTAGTATGCATTTGTAGTTAGGAAATATGACGGTTACGATATGTTACCAACATAGAATGATACAACAATTCATACTCTCCTAGATCTTAATGACCATTGATTCATGGCTTAACACCTGATTGTTCCATGATCTCTATTTAAAGAGCATGGAGGGTCATTTTTCGATGATCGATTGTGAGAAACTCTATTGTAAAATCTCTCTGTAATATTTTTCTTTTGCATTAATAAACTACTCTAAGTGGCCGCGTTGGTTGGGGCCATGGATGTTTCCCCATAGGGGTTTTACCACATGAAAACATTGGTGTGTTGATATTTGATCTAGTTATGTGAGTGGTTATAGAAGGTGTTCATCCTATGTTATAATACCGGTGTTGTCGAACACTATCGTCAGCCAAGGAATATTACATAGGGGTATTTAGAATAACCATTCATGCTATGTGGCTATAACATTTTCTCACTGAGTTGGGAATTTAGTTTCACCGTATGATCATCATCTGGTGTGACAACCAGAGCACTCTAAAGTTCTATAGAGATCCAGTTCAGAGGCAACGAATGGAGCACATCGAGATCCACATGAAATACATCCGGGACTTAGTACACGAGGGGATCATCGACCTACAGTTATTTCCTTTAGAAAAACAAACTGTAGACATCTTCACCAAGACCTTCACTGAGTAGAAGTTCCATTCTCTACGTAGTCATCTTCGAGTGAAGGACAAAGTTGCCTAGAAAGTGTCAGTTCTTGTTTTTACATACATTGTACTTTGACGAGGGGGATTTCCCTAGAGGTTTTCTCTCGTTCCTTGTTTATTTCACTGTATCTTTTGTATTTGGGTACCTAACATGGCCTCATTGCCAGGGCACATTTTTATTTTCACCATAGTGATGTTCAAGGGGGGTGTTGGAGATACTTCACACACACCTAGGAATTCTTTTTCCTAAGTTTTTCCTTATGTTTACTAGTCATTATTTAGTCTCCTATAGTATAGGGAGAATATTCCTCTAAGAGAATATTCTCTTTAGTTCACACTTTAGTTTGATCACTTGAGTGCAGTCTAGATGACAAATTGGGATCATCACCATGCATCATTTGGATCATCACCATCAACATTGTGATCATCACCAGCTAATGTGCATTGTCCTTGGGATCATCACCAGAATAGCGCATTACTCATTGTTAGTAGGAAACCCCCCCTATGACTACAATAGGGTTCAAAATGTAGGAAGATCAATTAACCATCTAAAATTCAATGACTTCTTTAACTACTCCAAACATACACAAAACTCATACAAGAAAATAAAAAAAAGAGGAAGGTCGGGTAACTGTACCTCTACTCTGCGTCCGATGATGACCTCCTCACACTTGGAAGTTATGTTGACTGCACACCTCCTTCTAGGGTTTTCCTACATCCAACGATTGAAAAAACAAACACGAAAAGCATGTTATTCCATGTAAAAATTAGGGTTATATGTTATAACATAAACCAATAAAAGAATTCAATACACCATGATTTGGGATAGGAAAAGTAGTTATTTTATTGATAACTCAATGCTTATACCTTTTACAATAAAATTTGTCTACTGCTCCATGAAACTGGTCCAGGATTCTCTTCACCAAGATCTAAGTGCACCTTTGTATGGATTCTCCTCTCAACCTTCTTATCTCTTCTTGGGAAGTGAATGGGTTTCTGATGGAGGAAGAAGGGATAATTGGGAAATGCAGAGGCAATTCTCACAAAAGGGATGCAATGACTTGGGCAAGGAGGGGATGTGAAATGGGTAGAGTTTCATTGTTATTATGTCTAGATGTAAAATGAGACCCCAACACCTCCTTTTATATGACAAAAGGTTGTTATTTGGTTGGATGGAGGGCTATAGGAAGTGGATTAGTTGGGAAACTACCCAATAGCCCGTAATCTCAATGAATTACTTGCAAATTTTTAATTTTTGCAACTTTTGAAAGTATATGTTGGTTTTAGTGGTGAAGAATGCATATGTATATAGGATTTAGTGTTGCAGAAAGCACATGTATGTGGGCAGTATTGGTGCAGGGCATGTACATATTCAAAAATTTGATTTTTTAGAAGAGCAACTCAGTGATGGCTTGGAAAAAAAGTAGCTAAGAGGGCCAAAGGATAGGTATGAATGTGTTGATCAATTTAGGGTTATAACAGATGCCCCCTAATGTGTGAGGTCAGAATATCATTTGATGGTCGAAATACATTACAAAATATTCATCAATGTACAAAACGAGTGAGCTCGGGACCAGAGTTCAGGAGGTGTCATCTGCAAAATAACAATTGTCTCTCTGATTCAGGCATACCTATTCTTTAGATGAAATAAATCATGGATTCCAATCAAATACACTACAAATCCATGTCATATAACTATATAAATTTTATCCGTGAGCAATACACAGTGGATCTACATCTCAAAATGAAATATATACAAGTATAATATCCATATTCAAGAAGCCAATACCACCCGATGGCTGGAGATGAGGTATTCATAGCTCGAGAAACAACTTCAAGATCTTCCAAACTCAGGAAGGAGTGCAATGTGAGTGTATGACTTCACTACCCTGAGGCATTTGACGACTTGTTACGAGCATACGAGGGGATCTCGATGATCATGCAGAGAACTTCAATGATTTTGAACAAGGACTTGATTGGACATTCGGGATGGCCAGTTCATAAGGTCAAGAGACAAACTGCAAAATGATTGACTCAGGTTGGGTGAAACTTCCCTTGGACAAAATCATAAAACATGATCAGACTCAGGAAGCATGACATTGACATAAGTTCACGATGCAGGAGGCAACACAAACTCTCCATGTGTTTGGAAGAGTAACCAAATGGAAGAGGACACAACTCTATGTAGTGAAAAAAAATTCCTAAGGTCATAATATATCCCAATTCTTAATGAACAAATGAAAGGATGTGATTTGTCCAAGGGCGACTCATTTCGATGCAAAAAAAGAATATATTTTCCCGTCCCCTATTATTTTTTTTTTTGTCTTTTTCAAATTTTTAAAGATATTTGAAAAAGAATAAAAGAATGCTACATTACAAAGGAGGAATGAGTTTTAGAAGAAAGCATACTAGTTCCAGGCACAAGGAACACACTAATTCTCAGAGAAAGGAGACATGTGCAGGAAAAAGGACACTCGAGGAAAATTCCTCCACGGGTTAAGGTGTCAAGTTGCAGAGGCAAAGTACTACAAGGCTTGCGTATAAGGGATGCTTCAAAAGTTTAGTTGAGAGTATCATGGAACCTACATTAGGTCAAAGACACAAAGATACAAATGCAATTAGAAAGACACAATGAAACCCCCTTGAATGTATTTTTAATGAGCCCAAAGAAGGTAAGATTGGTAGTTTTTTCGCATTTAGAGAGTTTGAAAAAATGTAAAAGAAGACTCCAAGAAGTATATTTTTCGAAGATAGTCTAGTTTGCTCGAAAAAGGGGTAAACTGGCACCGAAAATTCGTCTATTCAAAACCATTTTAATGAGTGTGACAAAGACAAGATCACTCGACAATATTTTCAATTTTAAGGAGTTTGAAAATATCTTAACTATGGACTCACAACCTTTTTCTGGATTTAGTCCCCTTAGCTCTAAAAAGTATAAACTTTACTGAGGAGAACTCTCTCAAGGTGTACCTTTTTCCTCCATAATCCACAAGCCGTAAAAAGGGGTAAACTCATGCCAGTAGATGTTCTTCTGGACCAATTTAATGAGTGTGAAGGAACAACTTCACTTGATGATATTTTCAATTTTAGGGAGTCTGAAAAGAGCCTAACTATGGACTTTGTGGGGGTTCTGTTTTCGTAATTAATCTCCAAATCCTGAAAAAGGTGATAAACCAAAACCAAGGAGAATTCTCCTTTTTCATAAATTTAGTCCCTCAGGCCCAAAAAGGGTTAAACTTATACTTGAGAATACTCTTCTAGCAAACTGAAGTTCCTAGAGTATACCTTTGTTCGTATAATTGAACATCCGGACCAAAAAATGGGTAAACTACCGTCGGACAAACATGCCTTCAAGTTTGAGTTTTGCAAGTATGAAGGACAAAAATATTTCTATGCAATATTTTCATGTTTAGAGATTCTGAAAAGGCCTTAAAGAAGGTTCCAGGAGGTTACTTTTCTCAGTTAATCCAGACAAGATTGAAAATCATAAATGTAGTCTCATCGGATGTTGCTTTCGGATTTCAAAGCGAGCTTGAAAGACAACAAAGCATGCTCATTTTGGGAGTCCCAAGGGTGAGGCCAAGAGTGATGGTGCATCAGATGAATGATGCTCAATATCGTAATCATGACATGAATTAAAAGGACTCCCTAGCCTAAATTCATTATAGACAGCATGGACGCAAAAAATGCAACAAGGATCTATCTAGGGAATCCATGTAAAGGTAGGATCTACCACCTAATTATGACACTTCTAAAGCAGCAATGATGGTTTTGTGTCACACTTCGGTGGGGTCAATCCTATGGAAAAGTGGAAAATACAACAAGATGAAGAAAGTGGTGGTGAAATCCTAACTTATATGCAAAAAGTTGGAAAAACAATTTTTGACCAAAGGACCTTGAAAGTGACCCATCTCCCAAAAGTCACCAAACCAAAGAAAAAATGTATGTAACGTCCCAAAAGAAACTTGAGAATGGAATTAAATGATTTCCAAGCCAGAAAAAACCATAAAGGGGGTCAAAAAAGTGGAAAAAAAGGCCAAAAAAGTCTATAGATAGAAGCTGATAGCTCGTTTTCACCATTGCAATTTGAAAAGTAACAAAAAGTTAAAAAATGCCATTTTTCTAAAGAAGTTGATTCCGAGAGATTTAGAGGACGAAACAAACTTCTTCTTAGACCAAGTAAGTACAAACTCATCCCTCCTACATTTCCATTCTTCATTTATGCATTATTTTTTGTTTTTTGGGGGATGTGCCCTCCTAAAAAAGGGCGGCCCTACATGTACACGGGTTGTTTAAGGACATCCTACATATGTACATAGGTAGAAATCAATCTACCATTGTACATACGTGACTGTGGCCAATAAAGCCCATGTACACCCTCAAAATCATGGAAAAAATACAAATGTAAGAGCTAACTCCCCTTTGAATTGTCATGGAACAGGATGTATGCCCACTGGAGGGATAGGTAACATGAGGATATTGATATCTTGGTCAATGAGGACCCTATTTTAATTACCACATTAAAACAATGTGGTCTGTGAAAATTCTTTCGATGTCCGTTTATGAGGGCACAACCCAGGTTACTGAACACCCTGGTGGATTATTGGCATCTAGACACAGAGGTGTTTATGATACAGGGGAAGTCATTGAATCCAACGACTGAGGAAATTTACTTCCGGACTATCCTATTGAGGAGAGGGTAACCAATCAATCTGGGCACTTTTCCCCCTGGGCCCTTCAACATTCCAGACTACATCGAGATGCATTGCGAGGCCGACACTGAGAAAGTAGGTTCTCAATTTCCCATCAACAAGATCACCAACTTGTCACTGAAGGTGATCCTATAACTTATTGGGAAGATCACTAGATTTGTGGCCCTATACCAAGCTTCCTAGGTACACATGCATTGTGTGATTCAGTGCCTGGATGTAAATATTTATGACTGGAGAATGACTATGCTCACTTGCATGAAGAAGAAGTTGACAGAGTGTCAAGAGCCTAGCAGAAAAATTTTTGGGTTTGACACCATTCTATGCTCATTATTCTTCAAGAGGGTGCCCAGTCTGAGTCCGAGAGAGACTGTATAGGGGCATGTGGCCTCCTTCCCAGTGGTATGCAGATGGGCATTATTATTTCCTTGACAAGGGGGAGGAAGGACTATAGAGGCCTTTGACGACAACTTCTTCGAATGGTGGGCACGAAAGATTCCAGACATAGAGGACTACCCCTATGATGGAATCAACTTCTCTATAGATCCAGATATGCTTGTAGCTCCCAGAGAGGAGCGAGGAGAGCTAGGTACATATTTTGAAAATTTATTTAATTTTAATTTTATTTTATAAATATAATTTTTATACGTATCAGAGTACTGACATCTATGTATCTGTTATGTATAGATGTGGGACCAGTGCACCTGAGAGACTTTGTGGGGACTCAAGGACGTCCTTGACCAGAGGCTGGACCAACAACGGTTGGTGGACCAGCAGTCACAAGGGGACCTCCAACCGGATAGGCTGAGAGATTTTTGAGATGGGTGGAGCAGAACCTCACTGTGCTCAATCGCACAGTTCCTATGGATGAGATAGAGGATCTCTAGCCATCTATGTAGTCTCATGTAGTTGGGGTGCCACGAACTTGGGCCCAAATTTTTCGGCATTTGGATAACGTTGTCATTCACTGCAGTAGTGATGATAGGCCCTGAGATTAGATAGGTTGGACTTATTATGTTCCGAGGGAACATGTTTTATATTTTTGAGGGCATAAGCTCCGTGATGTATACCGGATATTATTTTTTGAGCCGTTCATGCCCACCTATGTACTCTGACATGTTTTGACATATATATATATATATATATACATCTTTTATGTCTTATGGATCACATTTTTTACAAATGTATGTACATGTGTATGTGTGTGCTTCTTTTTATATGTGTGCAACATGCCAATCTAATACTTGATTAGCTAGAGTATCTGTTATTTGATTTAATCTCCTAGGAATATGGATATACGTAATGTAATCAAAGTAATGTTCTAATATATGCACCCTAAGGAAACATCGGTGTTATGTAGGATCATATACGTGGTACACTCCATTTAACTGAGACACAACCAACTATGCATCTAGGTAGACTTGGAGGTGAGAAATTCCATGCAAAAAAACATCACGAAGCAACTCCATCACTATGCTATACTCGACAACATTGTTTTTGGCATCACCTAGATAGATACCTCAAGAAGATAGAAATTGGCCTTGAGGTGTGAAAATAACCCAAGTTGTGGAGGAAATCCTCCGAGTGTGTTGGCTAGTGGCATCTGCGAACTGAAATAACACCTCGGATTCACTTGGCATCTGCTACAATGAAAAAGATGACATAAATAACGACACACCCTTAAAACAAAAAGACAAAAACTGTATAAGAACTATACATATGTACAATAAGTCACCCAGGAGACCAACCTAAGAGTAATACTTCTTGAGGTAGAGCCCGTTTCTAGGCTCTGCTAAGGCATTTCCCTCAAATTCAACTAGATGATAAGCACCCTTCTTTAAGACCTCTTTCAAAATGAAAGTTCTGAACCACATGGGTTTGAACTTGCTTGCCCCTAGCGGATCCTTGTCTATTGGATTACTGTTATCGGACAAATTGGTAGGTGTGGAAATTAATTTATCTCCCTAGATCCACCTAGATCTAGAACAAAACACACCAGAACATGACGCTTTCCTTAAGTTTTAGATATTGAATTTACTAACTAAAGAGGGATGAGTGACATACCATTTAAATGTCGCTTCCTCTCTCCATCGCCATCCTA
>ML810268.1:66857-80085 GCA_009831015.1 Picea engelmannii
TCATGCTTTTTCTAGATTAACTCACACATAGGGAGTTAAAGGATAGTAACGGACCCACATGTCCACATGCTAGTTTCCTAGGGCTTTTAAAATTCTGCAAGGTTGTACCAATGACATCTAGCTAATTAGGTAATCAAACTCTTGTAAGGACCAAGCGAAGTCCACATGCAACAAGGTGACATCTAATTAACTAAAATTTGGCACACTTTCACTCACACACAAAATTCACTTCGCACTCACATAGCCTCTTCTCGAAACATGGAGGTCTAAGTGGGTTTCCTCCAAAGGGATTCCGAAAACACCCCATCTTTTCTTGACAAGACTATCCACTCCCACTTTTAATCAAACGAGGTTGGTTTTCACCCCCAGCCTCACAAAACAAATTCATCTAAAAAAATTCTAAAAACTCACTAAGTTTTCCTCCACAGGAGGTGCCAAAAGAAATTTTTAGTCTAGGTAGGATTTCGRGGATAGGCATCCAAATAACTCCCCGTTATCTGGTTCTCACATTTTCAAAACATAGAGGTTGACAAATAGGGAACTTCAAATCCTCCAAGTCAAGTGTTCCAATCAACATAAGGCAGGGAGATACCCATGAAGGGTCAAAGGTTGAGGTATGGTTGTTCTGTGTGTCCCCCGTTGAGGCACCCACCTCTTGGACGGGATCCAGCCCGTGACCCATTTCTTAGGCCGAAAATCTAAATGCCGCACTTTGACCGAGGTACCTAGTGACCAACTTTAGGACATCTAACCAGGTGGAGATTGTGGGCTGCAATTGCACCTTGATTGGATTTTGTGTGGCTATTGGGAAATATCACCAGCTCTTTCAGGATATGCCCCCTCTACCCCTCATTATAACCAATTATTTCATCCTTCACTAGTTTCTCTTTCGGTGACGTCAGACCCCACTATTGAGTACTATTGGAAGGTCCAGTGCTATTTGAGAGGAAGGACGTTACATCTTCTAGGAAATGAGTATTTGCTTTCTTTTTTATTTCCTCAAGTGGAAAAAACCCCCTTACCCACATATATGCTTCTTTCTCATTTTATGTATGATGCACATCTGATTACAGTTTGATTTGGATATATATATTGTGTAGAAAGTCACAACAAAGACTCTTGTTTCTATTTTTCTCTCACCACTTTTTGCACACCTTCACACAACTAGTATGACATCATAGGGGAACCACAGAACCCCCATCATTCACGATGCTTTCTCAACCTCCCTCCTATATTAGGGGGAGTATCTGGTCATACCCTCTCATCGGTACCTCCTTCACACACTCCTATGAGTGCTACTATCTTAGGATCAGCTTTTCTTTTTACTACATTACTTGGGTCCACTTCCCAAGGTCATCCATTCACTTGCTCTCCTTTGCATGGGAGCGGGGGACCCACTTCCTCTCAAGGAGGGAGCACCAACCCACCTAGTCCCCATCAAGGGTCAGGTTCACAACACACCATGGCTGGAGCTAACCCTCCCACCCCACTACAGATGCCATATTTGGCCTCTCTCAACATACCAGATCTCACCAAGCTTACCAATGATCCTATATTGCATGACGCCACATGGTTTGCAATGCCAACAAAACTTCCTTCAGACATACCAAAGTTTGAAGGAAAGGGAGGGGATGACCCCGCCAACCATGTCATGACCTTTCATCTATGGTGTTCTTCCAATAGAATTATAGATGATTCCATCAGACTACGATTATCTCAATGCACACTTACTATCCCATCAGTCAAATGGTATGTCGAAGAAAAATCTGGGTCCCACACAACCTTTGAGTCATTGGCCAAAGCATTCTTAACCTTCTTCCAATTACCCATTTGCCACGACAATGGTCTTGAACTACTGTCTAACTTCAAACAAACCTCAGCCACACACATCGATGACCACATTCATGAGTGGTGTAGGTGACGTAGTTTGTGCAAAGCAGAAACCACCAAGAAACAATGTCTTGACTGGTTTCTTAGATCACTTGTCTCTCTCCTTGGAAAGGATGTAGCTTCCACCTTCCCACAATATGAAGAGGAAGCTATCAGTAAGGCCCAACAATATGACCTCATTTGTGCACAGTCAGGGTACTTATACACAATACTTCCTGATCTTCCAAAACCTGTGCCATTTGGCCAAGACAAACCTGGGATGTCGCACTCAGCAGATGGACTAATAGGTTCCACCACACACTATGGTCCACAAACCCAACCACCATCAATGTATGGAGCACCTCAATACCCACCGGCATATGGGGGCACTTCTTATTACCCCCCACCCCCTTATCAACAACCATACCCTGTTGCTATACCTCCACCCATTAGTGGACCACCACTGGCACCTCCCATACATCCACCTCTTCCCACAACTAGTAGTACCCCCTCAACATCAACTTATAGTACTAGTGAAAGAACTATTCCTTCTTATGTACCTTATGGATCGGTACCACCACAGAATCCATACTTTCCATTTCCTGGTCCTCCACAACCCATGGCTCCCCCACATCCACATGCGGGGGTAAATTTTGTTCAACCTTCTGCTGCTCAACAATACCAAAATTTTGAACAGTTGAGCACAACCAATCCAACTCATCCATCGAACAATGCCAAGAAGAAAGGACGGAACAAGAATAACAACAACCCTGGTCAAGGCGGGAATCAACCCCCATAGCATCAACCCACTGGGGGCAACCAGAACCAAGGCAACCAAAACCCCCAAGGGGGAAATAACAACAAACGCCAAGGGTGGAATAATGTTAAAACCATCTTCCCTTGTGCCCTTTGTGGTGAGTTCGGTCATTACACTCACCATTGCCCCCAGATCGTTGATTTCAAATGGTTGAAAGACTCTAGGAGCCTTCCCCCTTCTCCTGCACAACCTTCCCCTCAGCAGGAACCACAACAATACGCACAACAACCCCCTCCCGTCGTGCTACAAAATCATATCCCACATCACGGTGTGATAAAAACCCAACAGGACACACAACATCTCCCACCTCAGGTGGGACAATATCACAATCCCAACAATCTAGTAGAGAGAACAATTCTCCTCACCAGTGAGGAAGAAATTATTCTGCAAACACGCAATCGTCAGTATCATACACCAACTGAGTCTACTCCTATCTCTCTAGAGACAAACCCTACACCGACGGGACCCCCATTGGTGATCCCTCGCCCTTCTTTCGAACCCCCACTACGCATCCCTCGCATCCCATTGCACAGGAATGTCCACAACCCACAGGCCAGGGCAGCTCATAACTATAGTTCGGTAGATGACTTAGCACAATCCCCGGCTACCATGTCAGTCTTGGAAGTCCTCCAGACTTGTCCTATGCAGCGGAAATCACTACTTTCCACCTTGGGGGAAGTCGACCCTGCAGATACTCGACACATCACCTTTGACCTTGATAGTTGTGAACCTCGTCTTCCCACCTTGGTCGCTATTCAATTACCAGTAAAAATATGAAACATCACCGTTCATCGGTGTATCATCGATGAAGGGGCATCTACATGCATCATGTCCAAAACAGTATGGCAGAAGCTTGGTTCCCCGAAACTCATACCCTCCTCCATCACCTTACGAGCTTATGACGGACGACCATCATATCCTGAAGGGCTCTTCCAAAATGTCCCCGTGGAACTCGGGGGAAAAACTATTCTCATTGACATCGAAGTTATCGATGCTCTGCTCGATTACAATATCTTGTTTAGATGTAGCTACATGTATGCTATGAAGGCAGTGGCATCTTTCGTCTTTCGGACAATCATGTTCCCCCACAACGGGAAGATTGTGACCATCGACCAAGTCTCACATTATGATCCAAACCCATCTACCAATCTCGATAACATTCTTCCTCTCATTCACACCAACAGGGACGCATATCCACTCATCGAGATGGGTCCTAGGATTTTCAAAGATCCATCATTATTAGGGACATACCATGGAGCACCACCACTCCTTCCCCCTAATCAATTATGCGTTATCTCATCTAACGGAACTCACATGGAGGATGCTCGTTCTCCTCAGGAGGCTTCAGTCATTCCTGACGTCTCAAGAGTCGCAGAACCACTCCCACAGGAGCCTCCTGCACACTCACCGACCCCCACGGTCCACGAATCTACATCCCCTCAGGGGCATAGTCCCATTTGGGAGACAGTTCCCCAACCCCTCACTCAAATTACCTTATTTTACCCTCCACCCAGTATCGAATCCTTCCAGGTAGCCGCAACTCTCACACTACCCAATATGGTGTTAGCAATCCCAGTGTGGTATTTACATCCACCTGAGATGGTCCCTTGCCCATCCCTTCCCCCACAGGAAGGCCTCCCCATGACAATTCCCATCCTTACCCCCACTACCCCCATACTCCCTACCCCCCCTGTTATAGCTGGGGGAAGGAGAAAGAAGAAGGAGCCCACAACTCCACTTCCTCCATGCATCCCACCACCTTGCACACTATGTGAGAAAGAGGGTCACCAAACCAACAACTGCCCATCACTACCGGAATTACAGAATTTGATTCCACTCAATCAAACTCCCACAACACCCGTCACTACTGCCAGTCCTATTACCACCCAACCTTCCAGTAGTAAAGGGTTGAGGACCAAATTCACATGTGCCATCTGTTCCGAGTATGGCCATTACACCCATCATTGCCCAGTACTACCACATTTTCGACAGACATTAGCTGCTGTACGCCAAAACTTTCATAATGACCCACACCTTGCTATGTCCTCTACAACAAATATCATTGACATTCGTTATGTCACCACTTCAGTCAATGAACGCATGAGATGCCCTTGCTCTCTCTGCGATTCATTAGCACATTTTACATACCAGTGTCCTATGATCCTGGAATATCGACAACGTCAATTGGCTCTGCATCACCAACCCACAGAGGCAGTAATTGACATTTCCTCACCACTCAAGGATCTTCATGTAATTTCTCCTGAACCCGAGGCACTCCCAATGCCTCCTTGGTTCTTAGATGACGTATCTGAGGATTTACCCCGTAACCCACCCAACTCTCCTGCTCATTCCCCTACGGAAACTCCCCACCCAACCACCATGGGTACCCCTCAGTACTTCAACATCTGGTTTATGTCGAGTGAACCCTCACCATATCCTACCATTACCCCCTCGGCTTCTTCATCAGGGGGCAATCAAACTATCACTAAGATCACTCCTCATGATCCATTATATTCCCATCGTTTCCAATACGACGAGGAAATAATGGAAGAACTACAACACCTGGACTCTCCCTGGGACGCACTACATCATCGTGCACTCTTCCTTCCACAGGAAGCCCTCATGCCTCCTAACCAAAACCCCATTTACGCGGTCGAAACCAAAGATTTTATCCCATCAGGGACTATCGATTGGTTCAACAATCCCATCCCTACCCCCGACGCTTTTGAAGAAGGTAATTTGGCCAACATTTCCCCCACCATCAAAATCAATATTTCCATTAAAAATGGCATCGTCGAAGAAATCATCATTGGAGCCGCTTGCACTCCTTAGGAAATCGCCGCATATAAAGCCCTCTTCCAGGAATAAAGGGATATTTTCGCTTGGTCATACATAGAAATGCTTGGCCTCGATCCCTCTATTGTCGAGCATCGCATCGACACCTGGCCTGACATCACACCAGTTCACCAGAAATAGTGACCGCTACACCCATCCAAGGCCGCAACTATCAAAGCCGAAATTGATAAATTACGTACGACCGGATTCATTTACCCCATCGCTTATACTTCATGGGTTTCCAATCCTGTACCTATCGACAAAAAATAGGGCACTATCCACGTTTGCACTGACTTTCGCGATCTCAATAACACATGTCCAAAAGACAACTTTCCAACGCCTTTCATCGATCAAATTATCGACGACTGCGCTGGCCATGAGGCTCTCTCCTTTATGGATGGATTCTCTGGCTACAACCAAATTCAAATCCACCCAGCCGATCAGTATAAAACCGCATTCATTACCCCATGGGGTACTTTTGCATATCGTGTCATGCCCTTTGGCTTAAAAAATGCTGGCGAAAATTTCCAGCGGGCCATGACATACATCTTTCACGATCTGGTTGCAATCATCCTCGCCTACTTGGATGACCTCACTGCTCGATCTAAGAAATGTACCCAGCACCTCGATGATTTATGAATCATCTTTCAACGGTGTCGTCAGTACAACATCCGCTTGAACCCTCTCAAGTGTGTGTTCTGTGTCACCACAGGGTGCCTCCTCGGTTTTATCATTTCCCAAAGCAGTATTACTGTGGACCCCCTTAAAGTCAAAGCTATCACCGAAATTCCACCTCCTCGGAATTTACGACAACTTCAGAGTCTACAGGGAAAAGCTAACTTTCTTAGATGCTTTGTTCCTGATTACACCATACGCGCACATGGTTTCCTTCACTTACTACGTCACGACATCCCTTTTCATTGGGATGACTATGCCCAACAGTCATTTGACGATATTAAAGAAGTTCTTTCAAATTCACCTTTGATTAGTGCACCTGACTACAATCGCGACTACATCCTCTATCTATTAGCATCAGCTGTATCAGTCGTCGGCATCCTCGTCCATCTTGGAGATGACAATCGTGAACACGTCATTTACTATGTTAGTAAGAACCTCTCAGGGCCACCCTTGAAGTATAAACATGAAGAGAAACTTTCTCTTGTCGTTGTCCTCGCAGTCTAGAAACTGCGCCATTACATTCTGCTTCGCACCACAAAAGTCATCGCAGATTCCAACCCTATGCAATACTTTCTCAGCCGTCGAAAAGTTAATGGAAAATTCGCTCGATGGATCGTTATCCTTCAGGAGTACGACCTTGAGTTCTCAACACCTAAGAGTAAGAAGGCCCTCGTTCTCGCCGAACTTGTCACGGCCCTCCCCTCTGACACACCCAGTGCCCCCGTCAACACCGACTTTCCTGACGAACATCTCTTTTACATATCTTCCGATGATCCTTGGTATGGCGACCTTCTCGTCTACCTACGAACTCAAAATTTTGGTAATCACCTATCACGAGATGATCGTCGGTGTATTCTCCATCAGGCCCCACGCTATCTCCTCATCAGAGAGATCCTATACCAGTGAGGCATCGACACCATTCTTTGTTGATGCCTGACTATTGACGAGGCTGACAGAGTCTTAAACGACTGCCACAACGGCACATGTGGGGGCCATCTTTCGGGTATATCCACTGCTCAAAATATTATCTAGGCCGGTTACTTTTGGCCTACCCTGTTTCATGATTGCATTCATGTCATGAAACGATGTGAACAATGTCAGCTCTATGCCAACAAAGCCCGCGCTCCCCCCACTCTTCTTCACCCTATCATTACTGCAGGCCCCTTTTGTAAATGGGGCATCAAATTTATGACTTGTAATCCCCCCTCCAGCAATGGTCACAAATACATTGTTTTCGTCGTTGATTACTTCACCAAATGGGCCAAAGCTATGCCCACTTTCAACAACACTGCTGACATTGTAGCGCGTTTTTTCTTTAACCATGTCATATCCCATTTTGGAGTACCACTCCAACTCATTTCCGACCATGGGAAACACTTTGAGAATGAAATCTTCGTCGAACTCTCATCTTGGTTAGGATTCTCTCACGAGTTTGCCTCACCATATTACCCTCAGTCAAACGGACAGGTCGAGGCAGTGAACAAAGTCCTCAAGACCATGTTACAGCGCACGGTTAATAAACATAAAACCAATTGGCATCATATGTTATTTTCTGCGCTATGGGCTTATCGAACAATAGTAAAGACCACTACAGGTTTCACACCATTTCATTTAGTCCATGGGGTCGAGGCAACTCTTCCCATCGAGTGCGAAATTCCCACCCTACGCACCGCAATTGAGATTTTACCTGACACTTCTCCAATGGCGCTTGCTGAACTTGGAGTCTCTGGATGAAGATCATCGATCTTCATTACAAAACAATGAGGTAGCTAAAAAATGATCCAAGGCTACCTTTGATCGCCATGTCAACCTTCGATCATTTCACGAAGGCGACCTCATCTTGGCTTATGATATCGCTCATGATACCTTTGGCCACAGCAAATTTGAATCACTTTGTCATGGCCCTTACATCATCCAACATTGCCTCACCAAAGGTGCATACATCCTAGCCTCCCCCGAAGGCCTTTTGCTCAAAGAACCCGTCAATGGGTTATATCTCAAGAAATTTTATGCTTAAACGTAGTCATGCTACTTTAGGTTATTTTCTTTTCTAGTGTTTTTTAATATTTTTTCTCCTTCCCTCTCATCTAAACTATCCTTTGTGCTATTGACAGATGATTCCTCCACCAGCTTACCACATCAGTTACGCCGACAGTGCTAGTCGTTGGACACAAAATCTCACTTCGGCTGCTTGGGCTCTCTACACCCCCTCACATGAAATTCCACATTCAAGTGGTATATGTTTGGGATGAACAACCAACAACCAAGTCAAATACACTATTTTCATTGGAATCCTGGCCGACGCCCAGCGTCATAATATTCGTCACCTTAGCATTTTCCTCGACTCTCAACTAGTCGTTCTCCAGCTCAACAATGGTTACCGTGTACGCGATCCGTGCCTCTTTCGCAAATACCTGCAGGTTAGACTGTTATCTCTACATTTTGATTCCATTACATTTATACATATTCCAATACAATTGAATCAAACAACAGATGAAATAGCTAACATGGTGTTAGATTGGAATATATCACATCAAGATACACATACATAAACATCTCACAAAACCTGTCACAACATATAGATAGAATACGACATCATCATCATCAACCAACAACACATGTAGACAACATCAGGATCTCAAAATATGTATACTCATATATATATATATATATATATATCGGCCCATCAGGCCATCCGAATGGTTACATACAAAAAATACATGTATCCGCAGGCCAATGCAGCACCTCGATACAAAAACCGGCTCACCAGCCTATCAACAAAAAGGTATACATCATACATCAAATTAGGGTGCCTCTATCGCACCCCCACCTGCTCCTCCCTCAGGAGGAGGTGGTGGTGCACCCCCACTTTCCCCAGGAAGTGGTGGAGGACCACCCATAGGACCCTCCTGCTCTGGCGACAGGCGTCCACTAGTCATGGCGGATAGCACAGCTGCTCGTCGCACTATCGCCCGCCATGATGGCGATACTCCTATACACTGCTCCAGGAACCCCTCATCCTACCTCGTCCTCCCTGAATCTCACAGAACGCCGATCGGCTGCCTCATCCTCCCTAAATCTCCAAATATCCTTTGAAATTTGCTCATCCAGTCACTGTTGCAGCAGGTACAAATGAGGTGGCAATATGGGCCTTACAGCTATATATAGGCCTTTTGCCAAACTTCCACTCACCATTCCGGGAGCCCAAGGTGTCCATTTTTCAAACCATCTTCAACCACGGGATCAGCATCCTGCCAGCTACATCACAACTGTCCCTGGGTCACTTTTCATCCTGAGCCCCCGGGGCACCTTTTTTTCATATCCTGGTCAGGTACGCATGCGCATTGTCACATTTATCTAATACATGCTCATATCTTTTATTCTCTTTAGATATTGTTCACTTTGGGTATTTGGTTGTTCAATGTGCAGGTACTTGATCATCATCTATCACCATCATTCCTTCAGGTATATACTCAGCACTGGCACGTAGTCTCTCCCGATGTATTGCATTTACATTTCCAGTCACACCCTCTGATATTGGCCTTTAGGATACCCATTCCCAGCTCTACAGTACTCACACCTCCATTTGCATCATCGGTACTGTTACCTGGTAGCATTCTCACCCACATGAGTTGTCCCATTCATAGCACCCTTTTGGCACTTTTTGACACTCATGCTATTCTTCATTACCCTTTAAGGATGGGAGTCCCAATAGTCTTTCATCATGTTGCGCATCAACCACATACTCCTTCTCCTCATTTTGCTAGCTTCCCATATGGACTCCCATATCATATTTTTATGGTTCTATTCTTTTTACCTACACCTCCGCAGGATCATGAACCCTCCATTTCATCCACCATCAGTTTGCCCATCTACAAACCTTACCTTCGTTTCACCTACCACATACAGAAAATCACCAATGGGGCCCCCACCCTTCATCAGTTTTCCAAGAAAATGTTTTCCCTCCCTGGGGCACTCATTTCACATTGGGGCACCCATTTCTGTATTTGTACATTTCCCCCCAAAAAATTATTCGTTATTTATTGTACAAAAGCCTTTATTTCCAGTCATTACATTTTCTTTTGTCGTCACCATTGGCGACTTGCTTCCTTTTTGGCCACACGCAACCCATGTCACCCTTGGTTGGAGCATTGCTTCTCATCTACCCTTGACAGCATCGTCCATATCTTCATAGTCCTCCACAATTCACTCACCTCTACGCTCTGAATTTTTTCACCTTGTCCCGCCTCTGGCACAACTTATCCTCGGTCTTGGCATCCCCCTGACACTCGACCTTGTCACACGGTTGTGGCCACTCATTATATCATACACCCTCCAACCAAGGGTAGTCTTGAGTCTTCCCACTTTTTGACTTTGTCCATGTACCTCTTCCACTTCCTCACCTCAGTCGATTCTATGAATCCCTTTGCTTCTGAGAGTCGCGTTCCCCTTTTGTCGACCGTAGCATACTTTTTCCAGAAGGGAGACAATATCTTGATTCTCATTCTCCATTTAATGAGAGATCTCGGACGACACAGGGTGAAACACCATTGCTCCCTACTATCATTGGCCCCCATAACATTCGACACCAACACTTTCTCATGTTATGGTGGGTCTTACTTTGCGACTATTGCAGTTCTTTTTATCATTTGTCGAAGACCTTTGAACCTGGTAGGGCCATCAATGCCCACATCATCGTCGTTGCTTATTACCGTGATCATTGCCTATTGTTCAGAGTATATTCCTTTGTAGAATTGTCTTCTACCTTTATCATCACCACCCCTAAGGGCGCTGCAGTTATCTACACCAACACTTCCGTCATATTTTTTCAGAGTTACATAACATGAGCATGGGGCATGCCCGCCTCATTTGTACACAGTTGCATATTGTTACGCACCTTATGGAAGGCCGGGTTCTACCAGTTCCTTTCTTCTCCAAAGGATTTCTCTACACGGTCCCACTATTGCTCTCTCTTACAACAACATTCTCAGTAGAAGAAACATTGATTGATTTCAGCTATACGTATGCTCCTAACCTCATCCATCAGGGGGCATCTGTTATCACTGAAATTTCGTCCACACATGGCGACAAGAACTCAGCATCGTCAAACAGTAATGAAGTCATTCATGGCCCTGAATTAATTTCACAGCATTCCAGAAAGGTCAAAAACTATACAAAGTAACCAAAAATTGAAGGGTGCTTTACAGAATTTGGGTGCGCGTGCATATGCGTGGAACATGAATGTACCATGTGCGCATACATGCACGATGCGCGGCTATTGGTGCAAAAACCTGTGCACCTGCTAAATGACGCATTTATTGAATTGGTTGGCCTCCCAACCACATATGGATCAGCTCCCAAGCCGATTTGACCCTCAAATCTGAGCTGAATCCGCATGGTAGGCTGGTCAAAGACCTAATTAAGCCCTAAAGAGCCCCTTTTCACACTTCAAAGGAGTTACATAATCACCCAATGCAATGCTATAAAAATCCATGAAGAAACATCATTTTCTCAAGGAATTTCATGTAATGTTATTCTGCTTAGATTATTTTAAGGACTCACTCCTTGGCAATAACACATTAGCACCATTTCATTGAGCTATCCACCTCTCCATTGAGTGGATGTGCTAGGAGTTTTTTCACCATCATTCTCATTTTCTCATTGTAAGGAGAGCAAGTTTGTGAGGGCCTCAAGAGACTTCCATTGGAGGAAGAAGGGACTCATAGTCCCCTTTCTTCATTGTGCTTTGATTTCATCAATTGATCATCCTAAAAACATTGGTGATATTGGTCTTTTTGTGTTTGTTATTTCTTTATCCATATACTCATGATTTTGGTTTGTATTAGTTTAATTCTTGCTTATAGTTTTGTTGTTCTTTTTCTAACCCTTTCCTCTACAACTATCATGCTCAACAATACCCAACTGGGCATGTAAACACCCCTTATTTTCTCACCAAGGTGACAAATTGGGTGCAAACAGATACCATAATCCAAACTCTTCTGTTCCTTTGAGATATCTGAAGGCCCTCTTTACTGCTAATACATGTGATTCCTTTGGTTCTGCTTTAAATCGTGCCACCTTTCCAACTGCTTGCATTACATCTGTTCTGGAGGATATCACATATAGTAGGCTGCCAATCATTGACCTATATTTCCTCTGATCTATAGAATTTGAATCATCATCTTTTCTCAACTTACCTGGTTTGCATGGGAGTGATAACTGGCTTGCAATATTCCATTCCGAACCTCTTTAGAATTTCCTTGATATACTTGGTTTGAGAAATAAAAATTCCTTTGTTTCTTTGATGTATCTGAAGTCCTAGGAAAAAGGATAGTTCTCCAAGTAATGACATTTCAAATTCATTCTGCATGTCTTTTTCAAATTCCTAGCTTAACCTGTCATCATAACTACCAAAAATAATATCATCAACATAAAATTCAATTAATAAAATATTACCTTGACTTACCTTGATGTAGAGGTTGTTGTCTGCACTTCCTTTTCTGAACCCTGCCTACTGCAGATACTTATCCAGTCTGGAGTAACATGCTCTAGGATCCTTTTTTAGACCATACAAGGCCTTCTTTAATTTACACACATAGTCTGTGTTCTCTGACAAATGAAATCCTTCTGGTTGTTCAATGTAGACTTCTTCTTCAAGTTCCCCATTCAGAAAAGATGATTTTACATCCATCTGATATACTTTAATATTTTTGGAGCATGCATAAGCTAAAAGAAAACGGATTGCTTCCATTTTTGAAACTGGGGCAAATGTCTCTTAAAATTCGATTCCTTCAATCTGTGCATATCCTTTACATACCAATCTAGCTTTGTTCCTTGTAACCTGTCCATCTTCATTCAATTTATTCCTAAAAACCCATTTTGTGCTAATCACATTCTTATTCTTTGGTCTTGGAACCAATTCCCAAGTGTCATTTTTCTCTATTTGATCCAATTCTTCATCCATGGACTTATTCCAAAATTCATCCTTGTTGGCTTCTTCAAAACAGTTTGGTTCAATTGTAGATAAGA
>ML810268.1:86151-108185 GCA_009831015.1 Picea engelmannii
TTTGTTTGCTTTCCTTGTTGGCAATGCTTGCATAAAGTGTTGGTTGGTTTCGTGATCTGGGGAATTTCTCTGAATGCTTCTCTTTTGCTGACTTTGACAAGGTTATCAAAATGCATGTGACCCATTCTTCTGTTCCATAGCCAACTTTCATCTTCCTTTCCTAGACAACACTTTTCATTTCCAATTTTGCTTAACACATATATGTTGCTTGAAGTTCTTGCAACTGTAGAAACCAATTTCCCTAAACCTTCTTTTCTTATCTCACACTTTTGTGAATCGAAAGTAACTTTATGAACTTGGTCACACATTTGAATCACACTTAAAAGATTATGTTTCATATCTTCTACTAGTATAACATTTTATGCTTTTTCATTCTTGTTCCCAATTTGGACTGTGTCTTTTCCAATGATTTTGGATGAATCATCATTTCCAAAGGAGACTGATCCATCTCTTTCCCTTCGTAATGTAAGAAAATTGTCTCTATCACCTGTCATGTGTTTTGAACATCCACTGTCAACATACCAACCACATTTCTTCTGTTTAGCTTGTAGAGTGACTGTGCATTCTTCATTGCTATATTGATCTTGCTTTCTTATCCATGTCATTTTCTAAGGTTCTTGTTTGTGACTTTGTTGAGTTTCTTTAGGAGGGACTGTCATTCTGCAATTTTTGGCCATGTTTCCAAAATTGTTACATTTGTAACATTCCACTTCAGTTCTCAAAGATTCAAACCTGTTGTAACTTCTTCTCTGTGTTTCAATAGGACTTCTTGAATAACCCCTTTGTGTATGGCTCTCAAAGTAGTTATTGTTTCTGTTGTTAGCTCCGCAATTTACAACTTTATGTCCAAAATTATTACATTCATAACATAAACCAAAAAATATAGTTCGATACCTGGTAGTTGAATATCTTATGAAAGGAGGTACTCTTATGAATCCTTCTTCTTCTTGAGGCCTGTCTATCTGTTGTTGATTCTGAATTCCGAATCTTCTCGGTGGAGGAGTGTCCCTATAATCTTCCTTATATATCTTTTTATCCCCTTTGATTGTTTCTGCATAACTTTTTGGATTTGTTTCTTTCTCTATTGTTTTGGAGATTGATCCCTTTTCTGTCTGACTGTATCCAAGTCCAGACTTGTCAATATAATATTTTTGACTGTTGATAATGTCATCCAGAACTTTTGACCTATTCTGCATATTTTTCTTTTGAATATCCTTTCTTAGTGTGACAATCTCTACTTCCAGGTTTCCAGTGATCCTATCCTTTCCTTCTAGCTATTCTTTGAGTGCTTCTTCAATTCTTCTATCTTCTTCTATTTGAACCTTAAAATTTGTGATCATTTGTTCTAGTTATTAAGTGTCTTTTTTCTTATCTAGTTCTGCTTGTATTTTCATTCTTTTATTCTTTTCTCTTCTAATAACTTCTATGGCACTCATTAATTCTTCTCGGAAGTCAACTTCAGCCTCTTCAATTTCTTCTTCATATGCTTTGTCATATTCTTCTTCGGAGTATTCTTTATCAGAGTCTTCTACTTCCATGAATAGAACTCTCCATGTTTCACTGTCACTGACTTCATCTTCATCTGATGATGAGATGTCTTCTTTCGTGCAAACGTTTTTCTTTAAAAAATTATTTGTAGTTCTTTTACCTTTATATGTTTGTCTTCCTTTTGATTAACCTTCATCATTTCTCTTTTTCTTATGAGGACATTTGTTAGCAAAATGACCAATACCATCACAATTAAAAAAAATTAAAGGAATCTTACCTTTGTACCTACTGTTGGTTCCCTTATTTAGTCTTTTGACGAAGTTGGCCATTTCTTCATCATCTTCTGAGACGTCATTGCTGCTGCTATATTCCTCTTGTTGCTTTTTCTTTTGCTTTGATATTTTGTATGCTTTAAAGGCTGCTTCTTTTACATCTAGATTTTCCTGTTCAATTCTCATCTCATATGTTGTGAAGATTCCATGTAGTTCATCCATGCTTATTGAGTTTAGATCCGATCTTTCTTCTAGTGTTGATATCTTAAGGTTGAATATCATAAAAATATATCACACTAAATAAAACTAAATCACACTAAGATATCAGCACTAGAAGAACGATCAGATCTAAGTCACTATGAGATTCAACCCTAAGGCCCTAACTCTCAAACCGTGAGGAGTTATGTGACGTTCCACATACCAATGGAAATGACATGACAAAAACTATCCATTTAGGATATGTTCCCTGAAAAATTCACTTTCCTTCATCTCATTATTCCATAATTAAGCATGGGTTCTCTTATTCCACAAAGCGTATTCCCGTGAGGGCTTTCACCATAAGGGGACCACTTTGGAGTTCATCCATATTTACTTCATATCAACAATGACAAAACAATAATGAGTCATATTTACATCAAACAATATTGTTTCCATTACCCAAACCTTTGTGCTACGGGTCTTTCTTCAAGGGTTGACATCAATGACAACCAACCTTAATCAACATTCTCCCCCTTTGGCATTGATGGAAACACTCTGATGCAACACTGAAATCATATCACTCATGATCCCCCTATAACCATGCCTTTGTCCTCTGCATATGATAAATCTACTCCTCCTAGAACCATGCCTCTATCCTCTGCATTTGATAAATCTTTCCCCCTTTGTCATCAATGGAAAAGGTGTCTTTCCATCCAGGGCTGCTCCCCCTAACAGACTGTCCTCTTATGGTGCTTCCTCGTGTAGATCTAAGACATATAAGATAAGAATTCAAAAAAAATTAAAAAAAAAAACATTTTTGGAGTATAAATAACTCCAAGTCTTTGGCGAAGATATTCAAAGGCTTCATGTGGAAGTGGTTTTGTAAAGATGTCTTCCACTTGTTCTTTTGTTCCCACATACTCGACTCTGATGTTCTTTTCTGAAACCTGTTCCTGTAGAAAGTGATACTTGATTGGAATGTGCTTAGTCTTGGAGTACATCACCGGGTTTTTTGAGATACTGATGGCACTTGTATTATCATAATATATTGGAATGGGCTCATCATACTCAACCTATATATCTGTCAAAGTTTGTTTCATCCAAAGAACCTGTGTACAACAAGCTGTTGTTGCAATATACTCTACCTCGACTGTAGATAGACATACCGATGATTGTTTCTTGCTTAGCCATGATACCAAACACTCACCTAAGTAGAATGTTGCTCTACTGGTACTTTGCCAGTCATCAATACAACCTGCTCAATCTGCATCTATGGAGGTAATAAGTGATAGATATTTTCCTTTTGGATACCATAATCCAAACTCTTCTATTCCTTTGAGATATCTAAAGATCCTCTTTACTGCTAATACATGTGATTCCTTTGGTGTTGCTTGAAATTGTGCCACCTATCCAAATGCCTACATTACATCTGGTCTGGATGCTATCACATATAGTAGGGTGCCAATCATTGACCTATATTTCCTCTGATATATAGACTTTGAATCATCATCTTTGCTCAATGTACAACTGGTTTGCATGGGAGTTATAACTGGTTTGCAATCTTCCATTTCAAACCTCTTTAGTATTTCTATGATATACTTGGTTTGAGAAATAAAAATTCCTTGGTTTCTTTGACATATCTGAAGTCCTAGGAAAAAGGATAGTTCTCCAAGTAACGACATTTCAAATTCATTCTGCATGTATTTTGCAAATTTATGGCTTAACCTGTCATCATCACTACCAAAAATAATATCATCAACATAAACTTCAATTAATAAAATATTACCTTGACTTACCTTAATGCAAAGGTTGTTGTATGCACTTCCTTTTTTGAACCCTGCTTGCTACAAATACTTATCCAGTCTGGAGTACCATGCTCTAGGAGCCTATTTTAGACCATACAAGGCCTTCTTTAGTTTACACACATAGTCTGTGTTCTCTGACAACTAAAATCCTTCTGGTTGTTCAATGTAGACTTCTTCTTCAAGTTCCCCATTTAGAAAAGCTGATTTTACGTCCATATGATATACTTTAACATTTTTGGAGCATGAATAAGCTAAAAGCAAATGAATTGCTTTTATTCTGGCAAATGGGGAAAATGTCTCTTCAAAGTCGATTCCTTCAATCTGTGCATATCCTTTACATACCAATCTAGCATTATTCCTTGTAACCTGTCCATCTTCAATCAATTTATTCCTGAAAACCCATTTTGTGCCGATTACATTCTTATTCTTTGGTGTTGGAACCAATTCCCAAGTGTCATTTTTCACTATTTGATCCAATTCTTCATCCACGGCCTTATTCCAAAATTCATTCTTGCTGGCTTCTTCAAAACAATTTAGTTCAATTGTATATAAGAGTGCTAGGTGTGTTTGTTCTAGTGAATGGATTTTTCTTCTAGTCTCAAATCTTCCATCTTTGTTTCCAATAATCTGATCTGAAGGATGATTCTTTTGTACTCGTTTTCTAGGTGTCTTTGGAGATACTTGCTGAACTCGCTGTTGTACCTCTTTCATCATCTTAGTGAGAAAAATAGAGGTGCTCGCAAGCTTAGTTAGGTTTTCTAAGTAGGACAATTGCAAGGAAAAGGGTTAGAAAAAGAAATATAAAACAATAACTAAGAATTAAACTAAGAAATAAAACAACTAAATTTATAAACATAGGGACATAAGGACAAAAGAAACAATGAGACCCATGTCACCAATGATAAGGCTGATATTAGTGAAAGAAAACACTGAGAAGCAAGGGGACTATGAGTCCCTTCTTCCTCCAAGGGAGGGCTCTTGGAGTCCCACAAGTAAGCTCTTCTTACAACTTTGAAAATGAAAATGAAAATGGTGAAATAATTCTTTACTAATCCACTCAAGGGGTGAGATGGATTGCCCAATGCAATGATGCAAGTATACTCTTGGCAAGGATAGAAGAGTCCTCAAGAGAATAATGACAGCATAACTTTTCTTTGAATTCCTTGAAAAATGAAGTGTATCCATGGCCTTTTTATAGCATTTCTTTGAGTTATTGTCCAACTAGTTTGTAGTCTGTAAAGAGGCTAATTAGGGCATTTCTAGGTCTTTGACCAACCACCTAGTCGAATCCTGCCCAGATTTGAGTGTCAAATCAACTTGGAAGCTGAACCAGAAGTGGGTGGTAGGTCGACCACTCTCATAAATGCGTTGTTTCTCAGGTTCATGGCTTTTTGTGACAATATTCATGCATCGTGTGCATGTGCGTGATTTCTGCGTTCCTTTTTTATGCATGTGCGTGCACGCCTAGTGTCTTCATAGCGCCCTTTAATTTTTGCACTAGTTGTATGGTTTTGACCTGTTGTGAATGCTTTTGTGTTAATTTAGGTCCATGGATGACCTCATAACTATTTGGCAATGTTGATTTCTTGTAACCATTTGCGGACGAAATTTCAATGATAACAGATGCCCCCTGATGGATGACGTTAGGAGCATACGTATAGCTGAAATCCATCAATGTTTCTTGTATTGAGAGTGCTATTGTAAGAGAGAGAAATAGTGGGATTGTCAAGAGTGTCCCGTTGGAGGAAGAAGGGAACCTGTAGAACCCAACCTTCCATAAGGTCCATAAAAAATAAACTGTGTACAAACGAGGCGGGCATGCCCCATGCTGGTGTCATGTAACTCAAAAAGAGGAATGAAGTATTGATGTAGACAATTGTAGTACCCTCAAGGGCGGTCATGATAAAGGAAAAAGACAATTCTATGGAGGAACTTACTCTGAACAGTAGGTAGCGATATCTGTAAGAAGTATCATGGATTTTGTAGGCATGGATAGCCCATCTAGGTTCAAAGGTCTTCGGAAAATATGAGAAATAACTGCAATAGTCACAAAGTAAGACCCACTGTAACATGAGAAAGTGTTGACGTCAAATGTTATGGGGGTCAACGATAGTAGGGAGAAATTGTGGTTCTCCCTCTGCTGTCTGAGATCTCTCATTGGATAGGTAATGAGAATCAAGATACTGTCTCCCTTCAGGAAAACTATGTTGATGTTGACAAAAAAAAGGGGGACGCGACTCCTAGAAGAAAAGGGCTTCGTGAAATATACTAGGTGAGGTTAGGAAGTTGAGGAGGTACATGGATGAGGTCAAGATGTAGGAAGACTCAAGATAGCCCTTGGTTGGAGTATATGTGAGATAAAAGTGGTCGCAACCATTAAATGAGGTCGAATGTCAGGGGGACAACAAGACAAGGGATAAGTTGTGCCAGAGGCAGGACAAGGTGAACAAACTCAGAGGGTAGAGGTAAGTGGTATGTGGGATACTCTAAATATATGGATGATGTTGTCAAGGGTAGATGATAAAGAGTTCCTCAACCAAGGGTGACATGGGTTGCGTTTTCCAAAAAGGGAAGAAGGTTGCCAAAGGTGACGACAAAAAGGTAATGTAACTGCTGGAAACAAAGGTGTTTGTACAATAAATAAAGAATAATTTGGGATAAGTGTACAAATATAGAAACGGGTGCCCCAATGTGATATGGTTGGCCTGGGTAGGGCACAATTTGCTCAGAGAACTGGTGGAGGGTAGGGGCCCCATGGGTGGGTTTCTGTATGAGGTAGGTGAAATGAAGGGAAATTTGTAGATGGGAAAATCTATTATGGATAAAATAGAGGGTTCATGATACTGCGGAGGTGCAGTCAAAAAATAGAACATTGAAGAGATAATCTAGGAGTCCATTGGGAAATATAGAAAAATGAGGAGAAGGAGTATGTGGTTGATTCGCAACATGATGTAAGACTATCGAGACTCCCATCCCTAAAGGGTTTTGAAAAACAACATGAGTGTTAAAGGCACAAAAAGGGTGCTATGAATGGGACAACTCATGTGGGTAAGAGTGCTACCGGGTGACAATACTGAAGGTGCAAATGGAGGTGTTGGTACTGCAGAGCCGGAAATGGGGATCCTAGAGGAAAATGTCAGAGGGTGTGACTGGATATGTAAGTGAGATTTAGAGGGAATGACTACATGCTAGTGATGAGTATATACCTAAAGGGGTTGTGTTGATGTATGATGACCAAGTACCTGCACACATGAAAACCAAATACCAGACGTGAACAATATCTGAAGAGAATCAAATATATGAGCATGTATTTGATAATTTTGAATATGCGCATGTGTACCTGGTCAGGGTATGAAAAAATGGCATCCAAGGGGCTCATGATGAAAAGAGGCCCAGGGACTGTCATGATGTAGATGACGGGAGGCTGATCCTGTGGTTGAAGATGGATCGAGAAATGGATACCTAGAGCTCTCGGAATGGTGAGTGGAAGTTTGGTGAAAAGGCCTATATGTAGTTGTAGGGCCCACATTGCCACCTCATTTGTACTTGCTGCTATAGTGACTGGATGAGAAGTATTCAAAGGAGTTTTGGAGATTCGGTGAGGATGAGGCATCCAACTAAGCACCAACGAGCTTCAGGTTAGTGGTCTTATCATCCTGCATAGAATTAGGGTTTCATTATTTTGGCAGGGGCTATACGGAGGGTTGTACAGGGGGTTTTATGGGTGTGGGCCCCCACGTGCATGGGAGATCTGGAAGTATGCATGCACAAGTGCACGCCTGCCCAGTGGATAGGCATGCATGGGGGAGCTTGTAAGGGGACAAGGGTGTGCATGATGTGCCTGCCTATTGCCTGCACAACTGCGCATGTGTGCATGACTGTGTATTGGACAGGGGTTCTTTAAAGTGTGACTGTGTTCATGATAGGGGCGCATGAAGGCGCCCCTGTATGTTGAGTAGGTGCGCACCCATGGGCACCTGAAGGATGGACAGGCACACCTAAGAGCGCTCCTGTGTAGTGAACAGGTGCACATATGTGCACACCTGTGGAGTGAACAGGCACGCACGTGTGTGCACCTGTGGGTTAAACATATGCGCCTTGGAGGCAAGGTTAACGGGTGTAAAACTTATCTTTTTTATGTTTTTTATGGTCCATTTGGCTCATGTAAAACTGTTTTATGTTGTTGCAGGTGATCATTGTGCATGATGTCGGTTGGTCGGTGAGAGCGGGATTGGTCCCAGCTGAGAGATGTCGTGGCTATTCAGGATTCATATGTACATGCGACTTTGGCAGGTTGTGGGTTGTCAAAGTTCTTTGAGTGCCCGTTGATATAGGCGCAAGAGTATCTCCTACAGTTCCTTATCCGGATGTGGAATCTGGACCTGCATTGTTTCATAGTGTGGGGAGAGAAAATTACCTTCATTGTGGTGGAGGACATATACTTTTTGACTGGGCTCCCGTTTCGGGGAACGCCCCTACCGATGGATCCGGTGTTACCAAGGGATGTGGCGCTAGCGACAGTTGGCCAGAGGTACTGTTCAGGGGTGAACTTTATGTATGGAACTGTTGTGAGAATTGGGGCAATGGATGCCCTAGTGCATCGCTGCATAACAACGATGATTGTGAGAGTTTATCGATCTCTTGCGATGCAGTGGATCAATGGTCGTCAGCTGTGTGTGATGGAGAGTGTGTTGGCCAGCGAGCACTTTGCCTGGGGGCGTACACTACATGCCAGGATGGTAGGGAAGCTAGACCACTATCATTCCATGGATACAAGAGAGTTTTCCTTCGGGTCCATCCTAGTGGCTTGGTTTTTGGAGAGGGTGCCTATGTTGCACCCTAGGATTTTATTGGGTGCACCTAGGGTGCGAGAGCCGTGACTAAAGAGGTGGATGACTGTTTTGCTTCACCACAGTGGTGGAAAGGGCGACCACTTATTTACTACCGAGGCATCACAAGTGTGGAGGAAAATGCTGCAAGTGATATTGCAGTTCCCCTATGCTGAGGTTGACTTCCGGGAGGATCTAGATATGGTGTTACCTCCAAGCGAGGTGTTTGACTGTCAAGGTATGTCGATGAGTTTTATATGTATGTTTTTTGAGATAGCATGACATATGTATATGATATAGATGATGATACTATCTGTTGCTTCTTTGTATGTGTAGATGTGGCACCTCGCGGGTGCAAGGTGGAGTTGCGGAGAGCGTCGGCTCATTAGGAGCTGGAGAGACATCGGTGTGAGGACACCGAGGCGAGACTAGCTGATCCTAAGAGAGCAGCGAGTAGATGTTGGTTTGATGACCCTGGTGCCGAGCCATCACATGCTCCTTCGATGGATGCCATAGTATATTTTTAAGACATACATCGTCGCCTGGAGGTGGTGCTACAGGGCATGCCTGAGGGCATGTGGTATTTTATCTAGGATGAGGGCATCCTGGAGCAATGTGTGGGGATTCTGCCACCATGGCGGGCCGTGGTATGACGACCAGCAGTAGCTAGTGCTGCGATGACCAAATGACTACCTTCGAGGCAGGAGGGACTAGTAGTGGGTGGGGGACCACCGTCGGAGGGAGGGGCAGAAGGTGGAGCTCTAGAGGCACCTTGAGTGGTGCTCTATGTATTGTTGTATTTTTGTATATAGGTCGGTGATCCCATTTTGTACTGAGGTGCTTCACTAGCATGTGGATACTTTTATTTTTGTATGTAAACATTTGGATGGCACTGTGGACCGTTTTATATATACATGAGTATACATTTTGAGATCTATGTGTTGTTTACATGTGTTTTATTAATGTGTTGATGATGTCTAATCTATATATGTTGTGACATGTTATGGATGTGTTTATGTATGTGTAGAGGTAGCTTGATGTGATATATGCTAGTCTAACACAATATTAGCTAGGTTATCTATAATTTGATTCAATTGTCTTGGAATATGTGTAAATGTAATGGAATCAAAATATCGAGATAAAAGTATAACCTGCAGATATTTGTGAAAGAGGAAAGGATCACGTATGCGGTACACATTATTGAGATGGAGAACGACTAGTTGAGAGTCGAGAAAGATGCTAAGGTGATGAATACAATGATGTTGGGCATTGGCCAGGAGGCCAATGACGATAGTGTATTTGGCTTGGTTGTTGGTCGTTGAACCCAAACATATGTCGCTCGAATGGAGCATTTCATGTGAGGGGGTGTAGAGAGCCCAAGCGGCCAAAGTGAGATTTTGTGTCCAACGGTTGGTGCCGTCGGCGTAACCAATGTGGTAGGCCGGTGGAGGAGGCATCTGTCAATAGAAAAAATGATAGTTTAGACGTGAGGGATGGAAAAAAGATTACAAACACTATAAAAGAAATAACCTAAAGTAGAATGACTTCATTTAAGCATAAAATTTCTTTAAGTATAACCCGTTGACGAGTTCTTTGAGAGAGAGTCCTTTGGGAGAGGCCATGATGTATGTGCCTTTGGTGAGGAAATGTTGGATAATGTATGGGCCATGCCATAGTGACACTCATTTGTCATGGCCAAAGGTATCATGAGCAATATCATAAGCAAGAATGAGGTCACCTTCAAGAAATGAGCAAAGGTTGACATGTCGATCAAACGTAGCCTTTGATTGTTTTTTATCTGCCTCATTGTTATGTAATGAAGATCGAAAATATTCATCCAGGAACACTAAGTTCATCAAGCGCTTCTCCATTGGAGCAGTGTCCAGTAATAGCTCAATTGCGGTGTGTAAGGTGGGAATTTCACACTCGATGGGAAGAGTGGCCTAAACCCCATGGACTAGATGAAATGGTGTGAAACTAGTAGTTGTTTTCACAGTCGTACGGTAAGCCCATAGCGCGGAAAATAACATATGATGCCAATTGGTCTTATGTTTATTAACCGTCTGATGTAACATAGTCTTTATGAACTTGTTAACTGCTTCGACCTGTCTGTTAGACTGAGGGTAATATGGTGAGGCAAACTCATGGGAGAATCCTAACCGAGATGAGAGTTCAATGAAAATCTCATTCTCAAAGTGTTTCCCATGATCGAAAACAATTTGGAGTGGTACTCCAAATCGAGATATGACGTGGTTAAAAAAAAAACGCTCTGTGGTGTCAGCGGTGTTGTTGAAGGTGGGCATAGCTTCTGCCCATTTGGTGAAATAATCGACTGCAACAACAATGTATTTGTTTCCATTGCTGGAGGGGGAATTACAAGTCATGAAGTCAATGCCCCATTTACAAAAAGGGCTGGCAGTGATGACTGGATGAAGAAGAGCAAGTGGTGCTTGGGCTTTGTTGGCATAATGCTGACACTTCTCGCATCATTTCACGGCGTGAATGAAATCGTGAAATAAGGTAGGCCAAAAGTAACCTGCTCGGATAATCTTCTGAGCAGTGGATATTCCTGAAAGATGGCCCCCACATGCACCGTTGTGGCAGTCGTTCAAGACTCTATCAGCCTCGTCAATGGTCAGGCATCGACGAAGAATGGTGTCGACCCCTCGCTGGTATAGGATGTCCCCAATGAGGAGGTAACGAGGGGTCTAATGGAGAATATGACGATGATCATATCATGAAAGGTGGTTACCAAACTTTTGAGTTTGGAGGTAGACGAGGAGGTCTCCATACCAAGGATCATCTGAAGTGATGTAAAAGAGGTGTTCATCGGGAAAGTTGGTATTAACAGGGGCACTGGTTGTGTCAGAGGGGAGGGCTGTGACAAGTTCGGCGAGAACGAGGGATTTCTTTCTCTTGGGTGTTAAGAATTCAAGATCGTACTCCTGAAGGATAATGATCCATCGAGAAAATTTGTCGTTAATTTTCCAACAACTGAGAAAGTATTGCATAGGGTTGGAATCTGCTAAAACCTTAGTTGTGCGAAGTTGAATGTAGTGACGTAGTTTCTAGACCGTGAGGACGACTGCAAGAGCTAGTTTCTCTTCATGTTTATACTTCAAGGGTGGCCCTAAGAGGTTTTTACTAATGTAATAAATGACATGCTCACGATTTTTATCACCGATCTAAACGAGAACTCCTACTACTGAAACAGTTGATGCTAATATGTAGAGGATATAGTCGCGATTGTAGTCAGGTGCACTAATTAAAGGGGCGTTGGAGAGTGCCATTTTAATATCTTCAAATGATTGTTGGTCATGTGCATCCCAGTGAAATGGGATGTCGTGACATAGTAAGTGAAGGAAACCATGTGCATGAATGGCGTAGTCTGTGACAAATCATCGTAAAAAGTTAGCCTTTCCTTGTAGGCTCTCAATTTGATGTAAATTCTAGGGAGGTGGAATTTTTGTGATAGCTTAGACTTTGAGGGGGTCCACGGTAATACTGCTTTGGGAAACGATGAAGCTCAGGAGGCACCCTATGGTGATGCAGAATACACACTTGAGGGGATTTAAGAGGATGTTGTATTGACGACACTGTTGGAAGATGATTCGTAAATCATCAAGATGTTGGGTGTGTTTCTTGGAACGAGATGTGAGATCGTCCAAGTATGCGAGGATGATATGAGCTAGATCATGAAAAATGTATGTCATAGCTCATTAGAAAGTTGCACCAGTATTATTTAAGCCAAAAGGCATGACATGATATGCAAAATTACCCCAAGGGGTAGTGAATGTGGTTTTGTACTGATCGACTGGGTGAATTTGAATTTGATTATAACCAGAGAAATTGTCCATGAAGGATAGAGCCTCGTGGCCTGCACAGTCGTCGATAATTTGATCAATGAAAGGTGTTGGAAAGTTGTCTTTGGGACATGCATGATTGAGATCATGAAATTCTGTGCAGACGTGGATAGTGCCCTATTTTTTTTTTAATGGGTATAGGGTTGGAAACCCATGATGTATAGGTGATGGGGTAGATGAACCCGACAATGCATAATTTGTCAATTTCATCTTTGATGGCCGCTGCTTTGGATGGGTGTAGCGGTCATTGTTTTTGACGAACTGATGTAATGTCAGGCCAGGTGTTGATGCGATGTTCGATGATATATGGATCGAGGCTAGGCATTTCTGTGTATGATCAGGCAAAAATATCCCGATATTCCTGGAAGAGGGCTTTATAGGCGGTGATTTCTTGAGGAGTGCAAGGAGCTCCAATGGTGATTTCCTCGACGATGCCATTTTTGATGGAAATGTCAATTTTAATGGTTAGGGAAATGTTGGCCATGTTGCCTTCTTCAAAAGCATCAGGGGTAGGAATGGGGTTTTTGAACCAGTTGATAGGCCCTGATGGGTAAAATCCTTGGTTTTACCGTGTAGATGGGGTGTTGGTTAGGAGGCGTGGAGGCTTCCTATGGAAAGAAGAGTGCGCGGTGGTGTAGCACATCCCATGGGTTTGTGAAGAGTTATATCGGTGATTGTTGTCATGTGTCTACCCACTGTGGATGAAGAAGCAGGGGGAACGACGTGAGGAAATTGCGAGGTTTCACTCAACATAAACCAAATGTTGAAGTACTAAGGAGTACCTGTGGTAGTTGGGTGTAAAATTTCCATAGGGAAATGAGTAGGAGAGTTGGGGGGATTGGGGGGAGAATCCTCAGATAAGTCATCCAAGAACCATGGAGGCATTGGAAGGGCCTCAGGTTCAGGGGAAATGACATGAAAAACCTCTAGTGACAAGGTAAGTTCAACTATCGTTTATGTGGGTCTGTGAAGCAGGGTCAATTGGCGTTGCCTATATTCAATGATCATAGGACACTGGTATGTAAAATGATATAATGATTCAAATAGAGAGCAAGGGCATCTCATACGTTCATTGACTGAAGTTGTGACATAACGAATGTCAGTGATTGTTGGTAAGGATGACGTAGCTGGACTGGGTTCGCTCTAGAAGCTTTGGCGCACTGTGGCTAATGTCTGCCGAAAGAATGGTAGTGCTGGGCAATGGTGGGTATAATGGCCATATTCTGAACATATAGTGCAAGTGAATTTGGTTCGCAACCCTTTACTACTTGAATGGGGGGGGGTAGCAGCAGTACTGGTTATTGTGGTGAGTGTTGAGGGAGTTTGATTGAGTGGAATCAAATTTCGTAACTCTGGTAGAGATGGGCAGTTGTTGGTTTGGTGTCCATCTTTCTCACATAGTGCACAAGGAGGTTGGATGCGTGGAGGAAGTGGAGTTGTGGGCTCCTTCTTCTTTCTCCTGCCCCTAGCTGTGGAAGGGGGGGTAGTGAGTGGGGGTGTAGAAGGTATGGTGGGAGTAAGTATGGGAATCGTCATTGGGATTCCTTCTGTTTGGTGGGGAAGGGATGGTTGAGGGACCATTTCAGGTGGATGTAAATACCAAACTGGAATTGCTAACACCATATTAGGGAGGGTAAGCATTGCAGATACTTGGAAAGATTCGATGCCAGGTGGAGGGTAAAAGAAGGGGATTTGAGTGATGGCTTGGGGAATTGTCTCCCAAACTGGGATATGTCCTTGGGGAGAGGTGAAATCGTGGACTGGTGGGGTCGACGAGTTCACAGGAGGTTCATGAGGGGGAAGTTCTACAATTAGTGGGACATCAGATATGATAGAAGCCTCCCTAGGAGGAAGGGTATCCTCTGTGTTAGTTCCATTGGATGATACGACACATACTTGATTGGAAGGGTGAAGGATCGGTGGTGCTCCATGGTAAGTTCCTAACAATGTTGGGTCTTTGAAAATTACGGGACCCATTTCCATGAGTGGGTATGCATCATGACTTGTGTGGATGAGAGGAAGAATGTTATCGATGTTGGCATATGGGTTAGGCTCATAATGTGAGACTTGGTCAATGGTAATGATCTTCCTGTTGTGGGGGAACATCATTGTTTGAAAGACATAAGAGGCAACTACCTTCATAGCATACATGTAGCTACAACCGAACAAGATATTATAATCGAGTGGGGCGTCGATAACTTCAATGTCGATGAGAATAGTCTTGCCCCCAATTTCTATGGGGACATTTTGGAAGAGCCCTTCAGGAGATGATGGTCATCCGTCATAAGCTCGTAAGGTAATGGTAGAGGGTATGAGTTCGGGGGAACCAAGTTTCTTCCATACCGATTTGGACATAATGCATGTAGATGCACCTTCATCGATGATACACCAATGAACTGTGATGTTTTGTATTTTTATTGGGATTTGAAAAGTGATCAAGTTGGGAAGGCGAGGTTCACCGCTATCAAGATCAAATGTAATTAATCGAGTATCTGCGGGGTCGACTTCCCCCAAGGTGGAAATTAATGATTTCTACTTAGTGGGACAAGTCTGAAGGACTTCTAAGACTGACATGGCAACCGGGGATTGTGCTAAGTCATCAACCAAACTATAATTATGAGCAGCCCTAGCCTGTGGGTTGTGGACATTCCTGTGTAATGGGATGCCAAGGATGCAAAGAGTTGGCTTTGTGTTAGGGCGAGGGATCACCAACAGGAGTCCTATCGGTGTTGGGTTTTTCTCTAGAGGAATGGGAGGAGACTCAGCGGATGCATGATACTGACGATTACGTGTTTGTAGAAATATTTCTTCTTCACTAGTGAGGAGGATCATGTGATCTACTGGATTGTTTGGGTTGAGGTACTGCCCCACCTGAGGTGGGGGATATTGTGCGTCCTGTTGGGTGTTTATCACACCCTGGCGTGGAATAGTATTCTGCAACACAGTAGGGGGGTCTTGTTTCATGTATTACTGTGGTGCCTGTTGAGGGGCAGGCGGTGCTAGAGAATGGAGTAGACTACCTGAGTCTTTCAACCATTTGAAATCAGTGATTTGGGGGAAATGATGAGTATAATGACCGAACTCACCACAAAGGGCACAAGGGAAGTTGGTTTTAACGTTATTGTTATTTCTCCCTTGGCACCTATTATTATTTCCCCCCTGGGGGTTCTGATTCCCTTGGTTATGGTTGCCCCCAGTAGGTTGGTTCTGCTAGGATTGATTATCGCCTTGACCTAGGTTGTTGTTGTTCATGTTTCTTCCTTTCTTTTTGGCATTGATCAACGGATGGGTTGGATTTGTTGTATTCAGCTGTTTGAAATTTTGATATTGCTGAATAGGAGAAGGTTGAACAAAATTTACCCCAACGTGAGGATGTGGGGGAGCGATGGATTGTGGGGGACCAAGAAATGGAAAGTATGGATTTTGTGGGGATAACAATCCGTAAGGTACATAGGAAGGCATGGAGATTTCTCTAGTACTATAAGCTGAGGTAGAGGGCATACCATAACTCATTTGAATAGGTGGGTGTATGGGGGTTGCCGACGGTGGCCCACTTGTTATCACTGAAATTTTGTCAGCACATGGTTACAAGAACTCAGCATCATCAAACAGTAATGAAGCCATTCATGGACCCGAATTAATACCACAACATTCAAAAAAGGTCAAAAACTATACAAAGTAGTGAAAAATTGAAGAGCGCTATGCAGACATTGGGCGCGCTCACTCATGTGTGGAACAGGAACGTAGATATCGTGCATAGGCGCATGATGCATGACTGTTAGAGCAAAAATCCATGCACTTTCTAAACGATGCATTTATGAGAGTGGTCGGCCTCCCACCCACTTATGGTTAAGCTCCCAAGCTGATTTGACTCTCAAATCCGGACTGGATCCGAGTGGTGGGCTGGTCAAAGACCTAAGAATGCCCTAAATGGCCTCTTTCCACACTACAAAGCAGTTAAAAAATAACCCAAAGCAATGCTATAAAAGTCCATGAATGCACCTCATTTTCTCAAGGACTTCAAAGTAATGTTATGTTGCCTCTATTGTTTTGAGGACTCCATCCTTGACAAGAACATATTGGCACCATTACATTGGACAATCCACCTCACCATTGAGTGTATTTGTAAATATTTCTTTCATCACCATTTTCCATTTTCTTTATTGTAAGAAGAGCTAGCTAGTGAGGGTCCAAGATCCTTCCCTTGGAGGAAGAAGGGACTCATAGTCCCCTTTCTTATTGGTGCTTTGTTTTCACTAATAGATCAGCCTCAAACATTGGTGACACGAGTCTTTTGGTTCTTTTTGTTTCTATGTTCCTATGCTCATGAATTTAGTTTTTATTGCATCTCTTAGTTTAATTCTTAATTGTAGTTTTTGTTTTCTTTCCCTAACTCTTTTCTCTACAGCTGTCTTGCTCAGCAAACCCAACTGAGATTGCAAGCACCTCTATTTTTCTCACCAAGGTGACGAAAGAGCTACAACAGATTGGCAACTCCACTGGGGAACGGTATCAATTTCCTACCTCATTTGGGTTTTTCTTGCTCTTCTTTTAGTTTGTTTAACTTGCAGGTGCACTAACTGGCCTAAGCTGACCTACCAACCAGTCAATTCCAAGTTGAATTAAAAGAAATCCATTCGGATTTTTTATTCTCGACCATGTGCCATTTATGCGTGGGTTTTTAGGCCCACAGACGCACATCATGCGCCCATGCGCCTGATTCACCATTTTTTTTTGCACACATTCACTTGTTAACTTGTCTCTGTTTGTGTGCATGCGCTCTGCGCACGTTTGTCTTCATTGGGACCCGCGCATCTGTGCAAAATTTCAGATTGTAAATTTGTTGAGATGTGGGGAAGGCCATTTTCCTTCTTAAAAATGATGTCAAGCATGTTTTAAAGCTGCACCACACTTAGTCCCCTCATCATATAAAGGGGTTAGTCAAAAAACACATAGGCACTTAGGAGGATAAAATCAATTTCCCTTCTTTGCTTTTTTGCCACATGGATGGCTTGCTTTGACTCACAAGATAAGTTGGAAATAATTTTTAATCACATCTAACTTACATTAGGACTAGAAGTTGAGTAACAATCTCTTAGTATGCTCTTCTCTCACGCCTCCAAGTGATCTTGAGAATCAGAAAAAGATTATGAAACGATTTCATCTCCCTTAAGAACATTAAAAACCTTTAGTAGAGGACAACAACCCTTCTTGGGACTCCTCTTAGTTTTTTTTTTTAAACACATCTTAATATTGTAATGGGCCCATACATGCCCACATGCTACAAAGATAGGATAGTGTTCGAATTTTTGCTTTCTTAGATCAAAACACTAGGGAAGTTTAAAGGTTTTGTAATGGGCCCATACATGCCCACATGTTCAATCTAGGATAGTTTCAAAAATTTTCTTAGATTACATCACAATAGGGAGTTAGAAGGATAATAATGGACCCACATGTCCACATGCTAGCTTCCTAGGGACTTTTGAATTATGCAAGGTTGTACCAAAGGCACTTAGTTAATTAGGTAATCAAACACTTGTAAGGACCAAGCAAAGTCCACATGCAGCAAGGTGACATATAATTCACTAAAAGTTGGCACACTTTCACTCACACACAAAAGTCACTTATCACTCACATAGCTTCTTCTTGAAACGTGGAGGTCAAAGTAAGTTTCCTCCAAAGGGATTCCGAAAACACCCCACCCTTTTCTTGACGAAACTATCCACTCCCCTTTTTTAATCAACGAGGTTGGTTTGCACCCCCAACCTCCCAAAACAACTACATCTAAAATCTTTCTCAAAAATCACTAAGTTTTCCTCCACAGGAGGTGCCAAAAGAAATTTTTTAGTCTAGGTAGGATTTCGGGGATAGGCATCCAAATAACTCCCCATTATCTGGTTCTCACATTGTCAAAACATAGAGGTTGTCAAATAGGGAACTGAAAATCCTCCAAATCAAGTGTTCCAATACCATAAGGCAGGGAGATACCCATGAAGGGTTGAAGGCCGAGGTCTGGTTGTTCTATGCGTCCCCCCTTGAGGCACCCACCTCTTGGACGAGATCCAGCCCGTAACCCATTTCTTAGGTCAAAAATCTAAATGTTGCACTTTGACTGAGGTACCTAGTGACCAACTTTAGGACATATACCCAGGTGGAAATTGTGGGCTACAATTGCACCTTGATTGGATTTTGTATGGCTATTGGGAAATATCGCCATCTCTTTCGGGATATGCCCCCTTTACCCCTCATTATAACCAATTATTTCATCCTTCACTAGTTTCTCTTCCAGTGACTTCATACCCCACTGTTGAGTACTATTGGAAGGTCCAGTGATATTTGAGAGGAAGGACATTATGTCTTCTAGGACACAAGCATTTACTTTCTTTTGATTCCCCACGCGGACAAAACCCGCTTACCCATATATATGCTTCATTGTCCAAAAACATTTTATGTATGATGCACATCTGATTACAGTTTGATTTGGATATATATATATATATATATATATATATATTGTGTAAACATTCAAACGCAAAGGCTCTTGTTTCTATATTACTCTCATCACTCTTTGCACACATTCACACAGCTAGTCTGACATCATAGGGGAACCACAGAACCCCGTCATTCACGACGCTTGCTAAACCTCCCTCCTATCTTAGGGGGAGTGTCTGGTCGTGCTCTCTCATCAACACCTCCTTCACACACTCTTGTGAGTGCTACTATTTAAGGATCAACTTTGCTTGGTTCTACATTACTTGGGTCCTCTTCCCAAGGTCATCCATTCACTCACTCTCCTTTACATAGAAGCGGGGGACCCACTTCCTCTCAAGAAGGAAGCACCAATCCAGCTAGCCCCCCTCAAGGGTCAGGTTCACAACACACTATGGCCAGAGCTAATCCTCCTCTCCCACTGCAGATGCCATATTTGGCCTCTCTCAACATACCAGATCTCAAAAAACTTACCAATGATCCTATATTGCATGACCCCACATGGCCTGCAATGCCCACCAAACTACCTTCAGACATACCAAAGTTTGAAGGAAAGGAAGGCGATGACCTTGCCAACCATGTCATGACCTTTCACCTATGGTTCTCCTCCAATAGCATTATGGATGATTCCATCAGACTGCGATAATTTCAATGCACACTCACTGGCCCATTGGCTAAATGGTATGTTGAAGAAAAATCAGGGTCCCACGCAACTTTTGAGTCATTGGCCAAAGAATTCTTGACCTTCTTCCAATTACCCATCTACCACGACAATGGTCTAGAACTACTTTCTAATTTCAAACAAACCTCAGCCACACACATCGCTGACCACATTCATGAGTGGCATAGGCAATGTAGTTTGTGCAAAGAAGAAACCACCAAGCAACAGTGTCTCGACTGGTTTCTTAGATCACTTGTCTCTCTCCTCGGTAAGGATGTAGCTTCCACCTTCCCTCAATCCAAAGAGGAGGCCATCAGTAAGGCCCAATAGTATGACCTCATCTATGCACAGTCAGAGTACTTATACAGTGTACTTCCTGATCTTCCAAAACCTGTGCCATTTGGCCAAGACAAACCTAGGATGTCTCACTCAGCAGACGGACTGATTAGTGCCACCACTCATCACGGTCCACAACCCTAACCACCACTGATGTATGGAACACCTCAATACCCACCGGCATATGGGGGCACTTCTTATTACCCCCCACCCCCTTATCAACAATCATACCCTGTTGTTATACCTCCACCCATCAGTGGACCACCGGTGACACCTCCCATACATCCACCTATTCCAACAAACAGTGGTACTCCTTCAACCTAAGCTTATAGTACTAGTGAAAGCACTATGCTTTCCTATGTACCTTATGGATCGGTACCACCACAGAATCCATACTTCCCATTTCCTGGTCCCCCACAACCCATGGCTCCCCCACATCTTCATGTGGGGGTGAATTTTGTTCAACCCTCTCCTGTTCAACAATACCAAAATTTTGAACAGCTGAATATAGCCAATCCAACCCATCCATCGAACAATGCCAAGAAGAAAGGATGGAACAGGAATAACAATAACCCCAGTCAAGGAAGGAATCAACCCCCACAGCACCAACCCACTGGGGGCAACCAAAACCAAGGGAACCAAAACCCCCAAGGGGGCAATAATAATAAATGCCAAGGGAGAAATAACAATAATGTTAAAACCATCTTCCCTTGCACCCTTTGTGGTGAGTATGGCCATTACACTCATCACTGCCCCCAGATCGCTGATTTCAAATGGTTGAAAGACTCTGGTAGTCTTCCCCCTTCTCCAGCACCACCTACCCCTCAGCAGGCACCACATCAATATGTGAAACAACCCCCTCCCGCTGTGCTACAAAATACTATTCCACATCAGGGTGTGATCAACACCCACCAGGACACACAACATCCCCCACCTCAGATGGGGCAACACCTCAACCCCAACAATCTAGCAGATTGCACAATTCTCCTCACTAGTGAGGAAGAAATCCTTCTGCAAACACGTAATCGTCAGAATCATGCACCCGTTGAGTTTCCTCCCATCCCTCTAGAGACAAACCCTACACCAACAGGACCCCCATTGGTGATCCTTCACCCTTCCGCCGAACCACCACTTCGCATCCATCGCATCCCATTACGCAGGAATTTCCACAACCCACAGGCTAGGGAAGCTCATAACTATAGTTTGGTAGATGACTTAGCACAATCCCCAGCTTCCATGTCAGTATTGGAGGTCCTACAGACTTTTCCTACTCAATGAAAATCATTACTTTCTGCCTTAGGGGCAGTCGACCCTACAGATACCCGACTCGTCACCTTTGATATTGACAGTGGAGAACCTCGTCTTCCTACCTTGATCACTTTTCAAATACCAGTGAAAATACGAAACATCACAGTTCATCGGTGTATCATCGATGAAGGTGCATCTACATGCATTATGTCCAAAATAGTATGGTAGAAGCTTGGTTCCCCCAAACTCATTCCCTCTGCCATCACCTTACGAGCTTATGACGAACGACCATCATCTCCTGAAGGGCTCTTCCAAAATGTCCCCGTCGAACTCGGGGGTAATACTATCCTCATCGATATCGAAGTTATTGATTCCCCTCTCGATTACAATATCCTGTTCGGTCGTAGCTACATGTACGCTATGAAGGCAGTGGCCTCTTCCATCTTTTGGACATTGATGTTCCCTCATAATGGGAAGATCGTTACTATTGACCAAGTCTCACATTATGAGCCTAATCCATCTTCCAACATTGATAACATTCTTCCTCTCATCCACATAAGCCACGACACATATCCACTCGTCGAGATGGGTCCTGGGATTTTTAAAGATCCATCCTTGTTAGGGACGTACCATGGAGCACCACCACTCCTTCATCCTGCTAATCAAGTATGCATCATATCATCTGATGGAACTCACACAGAGGATAACCTTCCTCCTACAGAGACTGTTAAGGTCCTAACCCGCACATAGGTAGATCAATGTATTCGGATGTAATAAAGGTCAATATTAATAAGACCTTTCAATAAAATAGAATAAGGCGGATGTAAGAAGACCTAATAGAAGCT
>ML810268.1:108285-128190 GCA_009831015.1 Picea engelmannii
TTATGTCATATCTGACATCCCACTCATCGCAGAAACCCCCTCTCTAGAACCTCCTGGACACTCGTCGACCCCACCAGTCCATGATTCCACATCCCCCCAAGGACATATTCCAGTTTGGGAGATAATTCCCCAAGCCATCACTCAAATTCCCTTCTTTTACCCTCCACCCAGTATCAAATCTTTTTAGGTAGCCGCAACACTCACACTACCTAATATGGTGTTAGCAATCCTAGTTTGGTATTTTCATGCACTAGATATGGTCCCTAGACCATCCCTCCCACCCCCAAAAAAAGGAATCTCCATGACGATTCCCATTCTTACTCCAACCACACCCCCACTCACTAACCCTCCTACCACAGCTGGGGGCAGGAGAAAGAAGAAGGAGCCAACAGTTCCACTTCCTCCACACATCCCACCACCTTGCGCACTATGTGAGAAAGAGGGCCACCAAACCAACAACTGTCCATCGCTACCAGAACTACGGAATTTGATCCCACTCAATCACACACCCACCACTACTGCTAGTCCCACCACTACCACCCCCCCCTTCCAGTAGTAAAGGGTTGAGGACCAAATACGCTTGTGCCATAATAATGTTCAGAGTATGGCCATTATACCCACCATTGCCCGGCTCTGCTATGCTTTAGGCAGGCATTAGCCGCAGTACGCCAGAACTTCTAGAGCAATCCCAGTCCTACTATGTCCTCATCAACAAATATCACTGACATCCACTATGTCACCACTTCAGTCAATGAATGTATGAGATGCCCTTTCTCTCTCTGTGATTCATTATCTCATTTCACATACCGGTGTCCTATGATCCTTGAATATAGGTAATGCCAATTGACTCTGCTTCACTGACCCATAGAGATGATAATTGACATTACCTCATCACTAGAGGATCTTCATGTCATTTCTCCCAAACCCGAGGCCCTCCCAACGCCTCCATGGTTCTTAGTTGACTTATCTGAGGATTCACCCCCCAACCCCCCCAACTCTCCTTCTCATTCCCCTATAAACATTTTACACCCAGCCACCATAGGTACCCCTCAGTGCTTATATATTTGGTTTATGTCAAGTGAACCCTCACCATCTCCTAACAATGTTCCCCTTGCTTCTTCACCAGGGGGCAACCACATGACCACTATCACTGAGATCACTCCTCATGACCCCTTGTATTCTCATCACTTCCAAAGCGACGAAGAAATACTCGAAGAGTTAAACTACCCAGACTCTCCCTAGGATGCGCTACACCATTGCGCACTCTTTTATCTATAGCAAGCCTCCATGCCTCCTAATCCAAACCCCATTTACGCGGTCGAAACCAAGAATTTTATCCCCTCAGGGCCTATCGACTGGTTCAACAATCCTATTCCTTCCCCTGATTCTTTTGAAGAAGGCAACATGGCCAACATTTCCCCCACCATCAAAATCAACATTTCCATTAAAAATGGCATCGTCGAAGAAATCACCATTGGAGCTGCTTGCACTCCCTAGGAAATCACGACATATAAAGCCCTCTTCCATGAATATAGGGATATTTTTTCCTGGTCATACACGGAAATGCCTGGCCTCGATCCCTCTATCATCGAACATCGCATTGACACCTGGCCTGACATTACACTAGTTCACCAAAAACAATGACCGCTACACCCATCCAAAGCCGTGGCTATCAAAGCCGAAATTGACAAGTTACGCGCTATCTGTTTCATTTACCCCATTTCCTATACCTCATGGGTTTCCAACCATGTACCCATTAACAAAAAACAGGGCACTATCCGCGTTTTCACGGACTTTCACGATCTCAATCACGCATGTCCCATAGACAACTTTCCAATGCCTTTCATCGATCAAATTATTGATGACTACGCTAGCCATGAGGCTCTATTCTTTATGGATGGATTCTCTGGTTATAATCAAATTCAAATTCACCCTGTCGATCAGTATAAAACTGCATTTACTACCCCCGGGGTACTTTTCCATATCGTTTCATGCCTTTTGGCTTGAAGAATGTTGGCGCCACTTTCCAGTGGGCTATGACATACATCTTTCCTGATGTAGCAAATATCATCCTCGCCTACTTGGATGACCTCACCGCTCCCTCCAAGAAATGCACCCAACATCTCGATGATTTACACATCATCTTCCAATGGTGTCGTCAGTACAACATCCGCTTGAGTCCTCTCAAGTGTGTGTTCTGTGTCACCGCAGGGCGCCTCCTCAGTTTTATTGTTTCCCAAAGCGGTATTACCATGGACCCCCTCAAAGTCCAAGATATCACTGAAATTCCACCTCCCCGGAATTTACAACAACTTCGGAGTCTACAGGGAAAAGATAACTTTCTTAGACGCTTTGTCCCTGATTACACCATATGCACACATGGTTTCCTTCGCTTACTACGTCACGACATCCCATTTCACTGGGACGACCATGCCCAATAGTCCTTTGACAATCTTAAAACAACGCTTTCAAATGCACCTCTAATTAGTGCACCTAACTACAATCGCGACTATATCCTCTATGTATCAGCATCAGCTGTATCAGTAGCCGGTGTGCTTGTCCAATTAGGGGATTACAATTGTGAGCATGTCATTTATTAATTTAGTAAAAACCTCTCAGGGCCACCCTTGAAGTATAAACATGAAGATAAACTTTCTCTTGCAGTCGTCCTCACAGTCCAGAAACTGTGCCACTACATTCCACTTCACACAACAAAGGTCATTGCAGATTCCAACCCTATGCAGTAATTTATCAGTCGTCGGAAAATTAAAAACAAATTTTATCGATGGATCATTATCCTTTAGGAGTATGACCTTGAGTTCTCAAAACCTAAGAGTAAGAAGGCCCTCGTTCTCCCCGAACTTGTCACGGCCCTCCCCTCTGACACCACCAGTACCCCCGTCAACACCAACTTTCCCGATGAACATCTCTTTTACATCACGTCAGATGATCCTTAGTATGATGACCTCCTCGTGTATCTCCTCACTCAAAACTTTGGTAACCACCTTTCACGAGACGATCATCATCGTATTCTCCATCAGGCCCCCTGCTACCTCCTCATCGGAGACATCTTATATCGGCGGGGTGTCGACACCATTCTTCATCGATGCCCAACTATCGACGAGGCCAATAGAGTCTTAAATGACTTCCACAGTGGTGCATGTGGGGACCATCTTTTAGGAATATCCACTTCTCAAAAGATTATTCAAGCTGGTCACTTTTTGCCTACCTTGTTTCATGATTGCATTCATGTTGTGAAAAGATGTGAGCAATGTCAGCTCTATGCTAACAAAGCTCGAGCTCCCCCCACTCTTCTCCACCCTGTCATTACTGCTGGCCCTTTTTGTAAATGGGGCATCGACTTCATGACTTGTAATCCCTCCTCCAGCAATGGTCATAGATACATCGTTGTCTTCGTCGATTACTTCACCAAATGGACAGAAGCTATGCCCACTTTCAACAACACCACTGACACTGCAGCGTGTTTTTTATTTAACCACGTCATATCTCACTTTGGAGTACCCCTCCAACTAATTTCCGATCATGGGAAACACTTCGAGAATGAGATCTTTGTTGAACTATCATCTCGATTAGGCTTCTCTCATGAGTTTGCCTCACCATATTACCCTCAGTCTAACGGACAGGTTGAAGCAATTAACAAAGTCCTCAAGACCATGTTACAACACATGGTTAATAAACATAAAACCAATGGGCATCATATGTTATTTTCTTCACTATGGGCTTACCGAATGGCTGTGAAAATAGCTACTAGTTTTACACCATTTCATTTAGTCCATGGGGTTGAGGCCACTCTTCCCATCGAGTACGAAATTCCCACCTTATGCACCACAATTGAGCTATTACCCGACACTACTCCAATGGAGCAGTGCTTACTGAACTTGGAGTCTCTAGATGAAGATCATTGATCTTCCTTAAATAACAACGAGGTAGCTAAAAAATGATCCAAGGCTACCTTTGATTGCCATGTCAACCTTCGCTCATTTTACGAAGGCGACCTTGTCCTAGCTTACGACATCGCTCATGATACCTTTGGCCATGGAAAATTTGAGTCACTCTGGGATGGCCCATACATTATCCAACATTGCCTCACCAAAGGCGCATACATCTTGGCCTCCCCTGAAGGCCTCTCTCTCAAAGAACCTATCAACAGGTTATACTTAAAGAAATTTTATGCTGAAAAGTAGTCATTCTACTTTAGGTTATTTTTCTTTTCTAGTTTTTTTAATATTTGTTTTCCATCCTTCATGTCTAAGCTATCATTTTTTATCTTGACATATGCCTCCTCCACCAGCCCACCACTTCGGTTACACTAACGGCACCAGTTGTTGGACACAAAATATTGCTTCGGTTGCTTGGGCTCTCTACACCCCCTCACATGAAATGCTCCATTTGGGCGGCATATGTTTGGGTTCAGCAACCAAAAACCAAGTTGAATACACCACTGTCATTGGCCTCCTGGACGATGCCGAGAATCATCATATTTGTCACCTTAGCATCTTCCTCTACTCTGAACTAGTCGTTATCCAGATCAACAATGTGTATCGCGTCCGTGATCCTTGCCTCTTTTGCAAATACCTGTAGGTTAGGATTTTATCTCGACATTTTGATTCCATTACATTTACACATATTCCACGACAATTGAATCAAATTATAGATAACCTAGCTAATATTGTGTTAGAATGGCATTTATCACATCAAGCTACACATACATCAAACATATAACACAAACCTAGCGTAGCATATATATAGAATAGACGTCATCAAAACATTAACCAAAAACATGTAAACACCACATAGATCTCAAAAATGTATACTCATGTATATATAAAGGTCCCCAGTGCCATATGAATGTTTACATACAAAAAATATATATATACAAGTATCCGCAGGCCAATGCAGCACCTCAGTACAAAATGAGCTCACCAGCCTATATACAAAAAATAGATATATGTACATCAAATACATCAGAGCACCACTCACGGTTCCTCTAGCGCACCACCACCTTCTCCACCCTCAGGCAGTGGTGGCCCACCACCACCTGCCCCAAGAGGTGGTGGTCCCCCCCTGTCGGCCCCTCCTGCCTCGGCGACAGTCGACCGGTCGTCAGCATCACAACCACTGTTTTCCGTCATACTATGGCCCACCATGGCAGTGGCACCCCCACACACTGCTCCAGGAATGTCTCATCCTGGATACATGACCATATGCCCTTAGGCACATCCTGTAATACCATCTCCAGACGACGACATATGTCCTCAAAATAAGCTTCGACCATCGGAGGAGCATGTGATGGCCCAATGCCAGGGTCATCAAATCGGCGCCTCCTCGTTGCCCTCTTAGGCTCAACTGGTCACACCACGACATCATCCTGCTAATGTCTCTCTCCCCGCGACAGTCTCTCCGGCACTCTCTGCAACTCCACCTCGTGCCAACGAGGTGCCACATCTGTACATGCAAACAAACACCCGATAGTATCAACATCTATATCAAAAAACATAAGGCATGCTATCTCAAAAAACACAAAACATACATATCAACATCATCAAATCAACATACCTCGATGGTAAAAAGCCTCCCCTGAAGGTAGCACCATGTCCGGGTCATCCCTGAAGTCAACCCTGACATAGGGGTACCAAAGTATCACCTGTGGCATCTGCCACCATACCTGCGTTGCCTCTGCCATAAAAAAGTTGCCACCCTCGCCACCACCATGACGCAGCAACATGATTGACCACCACCTCAATCGTGGCTCACGTGCCCCAGGCGCACCCAATAGAATCCTCGGGCACAACATCAACACCCTCTCCAGGAACTAGGCCACCAGGATGGACCTGAAGGCAAACTCCCCCGTATCAGTAGACCGACAGTGATCCAACTGTGCCACCATCTTCGCATGCAGAGTCAATCCTCAGGCGAACTGCTCACCTGCCAATACTCTCCCCAGCACCAACAACTGGCCCCCACTAATCCGTTCGGTCGCCAGTGACCCATATACTCTCACAATCATCACTGTTATACAACGATGCACCAGGGAATCTATAGACCCCACGCTCACAACCGTCCCAAACATAAATTTCTGACTTGAACAATATCTCCGGCCAACGGTCGCTAGGCCCAGATCCCTTGGTAGCACCAGTTCCACTGGTAGGGGAACTCCCCGAAACGGAAGCCCAGTCAAGAAGTACACATCCTCCACCACAGTGAACGGGATCTGTTCTCCTTGAACAAGGAAACAGTGGAGCTCAGGACTCCACATATGAATCAAAAACTACAAGAGATACTCCTGCACCCATATCAATGGGCACTCAAAGAACTTTAGTAGCCCACAGGCTGCCAAAGTCGCTTGCACACCTGGGTCCTCAATCGCCACAATGTCTCGTAGCTGGGACCAATATCACTCTTGCAAACCCACTAGAATCATGCAAACTTTCCACCTGTAACTGCAACAAAGAATCTTATATCAACCCACGAGACCATCTGCAACATCACAAAGATCAATTTAAACCTATCATCTTTGCCTCTAAGGTGCGGTTGTTTTAACCCATAGGCGCGCACACATGCACGCCTTTTCACTACATAGGCATGCATAAATGTGTGCCTGTTAGCTGTACAGGTGCACCTGAGGGTGCGCCTATTACCTATACAGGTGTGCTCTCAAGAACGCCTATTACCTACATAGGCGCGCACTGGTGTGCGCCTGTCCACACCACAGTCGTGCACAAATGGGCAACTATACAGCCAACAGGTGCGCACCTAGTGCATGCCTTTAATTCCCTCACTAGTGCCCTCATGCACATCTATTCGGTGGGCAAGTGCGCACGTATGCGTGCCTACTTCCGGATCTCCTGCACACATGGGGCTCACATCCCCAAAATCCCTCTGTAGAACCCTCCGTACAACCCCTGCCCAAAAAATAAAATCCTATTTCTATGTAGGATGATCAGACTACTAACCTAACTCTCACTAATTGCCAATTGGATGGCTCATCCTCTCTGAATCTCCAAATATCCTCTGAAAACTTCTCGTCCAGTCACTATCGCAGTAGGTACAAAAGAGGTGGCAATGTGGGGCCTACATCTATATATAGGCCTTTTTTCCAAAACTTCCGCTCACCATTCCGGGAGCCCACGGTGTCCATTTTTCGATCCATCTTCAACCACGGGATCAACCCCCCATCATCTACATCACAACAGTCCCTGGGCCTCTTTTCATTCTGAGCCCCTGGGGTGCCTTTTTTTTTCATACCCTAGTCAGGTACACATGTGCATATTCACGCTTATCAAATACACGCTCATATCTTTGACTCTCTTCAGATATTGTTCACTTTGGGTATTTGGTTTTCATGTGTGCAGGTACTTGATCATCATACATCGACACCACCCCTTCAGGTATATACTTAGCACTGGTGTTTGCACTCTATTCGTCACTGTGTGAGAAAAAAGTGAGTGCTTACATGTCCAGTTGGGCTCTGTTAGGCATGACAGCTGTAAGGTAAAAGGTTAGAAGGAAAAACAACTGAGTTATAAACAAAAATCAAACTAAAACTAATTAAAACTATGAACATGTAAAAAATGAAAAACAAATGCAAATGGACCAATATCACCAATGTATTAGCTGATCTGATTGATGAAATCCAAAGATACACAATGGAGAAAAAGGACTTGGGTCCCTTCCCTCTCCAATGGAAGGCTCTTGAGGCCCTCAACTGATTGCTCTCCTTACAAAGAAAAGATGAAATGTGGGTGAAAGAACTCCAAGCTTATTCACTCAAGTGAGGGGTGAATAGCTTATGAAATGCAACCTACAATGTGTGTTGCCAAAGAATGAGTCCTTAGCAATCTCAGCAGCATAACAATACAAAGAATTCATTGAGAAAATGGTGGTCATCCATGGCTTTTTATAGCCAAGCATTGTGTTATTATGTGGCCTCTTTTGAATGTGAAAAGGGGCTCTTTAGGGAACATTTAGGTCTTTGACCAGCCCACCATGAGGATTGAGCTCGGATTTGGTGTCAAATCGACTTGGGAGTTGATCCATTAGTGGTTGGGAGGCCGACCAATTTCAATAAATGCATCGTTTAGCAGGCGCGCGGGTTTTTAGCCCAACAGCCGCGCCTTTTGCACATATGCGCGCTTTGTACGATTATATTGCGTGCATACGCACGCCCACTCAGATGATGTAAAGCGCCCTTCAATTTTTTTTGGCCATTTTGTATAGTTTTGACCTCTTTTTGCAATGCTGTGGCATTAATCTTGTGCCATGAATGACTCCAGTCCTGTTTTGATGATGTGGAGTTCTTGTCGCCACATGCAGACGAAATTTTAGTGATAACAGATGCCCCCTGATGGATGAGGTTAGGAGCAAAACATATAGCCGAAATCCATCAATGTTTCTTTTGCTGAAGATGGTGTTGTAAGGGAGAGAAAGAATGAGACCGCGTCGAGCGATCCTTTGGAGAAGAGAGGAACCTGTAGATCCCAAATTTCTACAAGGTGTGTAGCAATATACAAATGTGTACAAACGAGGCGGGCATGCCCCATGCTCGTTGTGATGTAACTCTGAAGAAAGATGACGGAAAATGTTGATGTAGACAACTGCAGCGCCCTCGGGGGCAGTCATGATAAAGGCAAAAGAAAATTCTGCAATGGAACATACTTTGGACCGTAGGTAATGATCGTGGGAATAAATAGCGATTGTGATGTGGGCATTGATGGCCCGACCAAGTTCAGAGGTCTTCGGGGACTGATAATGATGAAAACTGCAATAGTCACAAAGTAAGACCCACCGCAACATGAGAAAGTGTTGGCGTCGAATGTTATGGGGGTCAGTGACATCAGGGAGCAATGGTGTTTCCCCCTGTGTCGTCCGAGATCGCTCATTAAATGGGAAATGAGAATCAAGATACTGTCGTCCTTTTGGAAAAGTGTGCTGATGTTGACAAAAGGAGGACGCGACTTCCAGAAGCAAAGGGCTCTGTGGAATCTACTGAGGTGAGGAGATGGCAGAGGTACATGAACGAAGTCAAGAAGTGGGAAGACTCAAGACTGACCGTGGTTGGAGGATGCATGATATAAGGCATGGCCGCAACCGTTTGGACAAGATCGAGTGTCATGGGGATGACAAGATCCAGGAGAAGTTGTGCCAGAGGTGGGACAAGGTGAATAAATTCAGAGGATAAAGGTAAGTGACCTGGGTAATAATCTGAAGATATGGACGATGCCGATAATAAGAAGTAATGTTCCAACCAAGGGTGACATGGGTTGCGTGTGGCCAAAAAGAAAAGTAGGTCGCCGTCGGACGACAAAAAGAAATGACAGGTAAAATAAAAGGCGTTTGTACAACAAATAATGAATAATTGGGGGGAAAATGTACAAATATAGAAACGAGTGCCCCAGTGTGAAATGAGTGCCCCAGGTAGGGCAGAGATTTCTTGAACAACTGATGAAGGGTTGGGGCCTCATTGGTGAGTTTCTGTATGAGGTAGGTGAAATGAAGAGAGGTTTGTAGATGGGAAAACTGATGGTGGATGAGATGGTGGGTTCATGATCCTGCAGAGGTGCAGGTAAAAAAGAACATAACCATAAAGCCATGTGTTGGGAGTCCATATGGGAAGCTAGCAAAATGAGGAGAAGAAGTATGTGGTTGATTCGCAACATGATGAAAGACTACCGGGACTCCCATCCCTAAAGGGTAATGGAGAACAGCATGAGTGTCATAAGTGCAAGAAGGTGCTATGAATGGGACAACTCATGTGGGCGAGAATGCTACCGGGTTACAGTACCGATGATGCAAACGGAGGTGTGAGTACTGCAGAGCTAGGAATGGGTAACCTAAAGGCTAATATCAGAGGGTGTGACTGGAGTGTAAATGCAATAAAGTAGGAGAGACTACATGCCAGTGCTGAGTATATACCTGAAGGAAAGCTGTGGAGAGATGATGACCAAGTACCTGCACACAGAATGACCAAATACCCAAAGTGAACAATATCTGAAGATAAGACCAAATATGAACATGTATTAGATAAATGTGACAATGCACGTGCATACCTGGCCATGATGTGCAAAAAAGGCACCCTGGGGGCACAGGGTAAAAAGTGGCCCAGGGACAGTCATGATGTAGGCGGCAGGACGTTGATCCCGTGGCTGAAGACGGTTCGTAAAATGGACACCGTGGGCTCTCGGAATGGTGAGTGGAATTTTGGCAAAAGGCCTATATATAGCTGTAGGGCCCACATTGCCACCTCATTTGTACCTATTGCTACAGTGAGTTCCAGAGCATATCGAGAGGAGATTGAGTGATTCTGAGAGCACGAGGCATTCGTTTCCCGACGTGCGAGTTTCAGGTTAGTGTTCTGAACATCCTACATAGTTATAGGTTTCAAATTTTTGGGCAGGGTAGGTACGGGGGGTCGTATGGGAGATTTAGTGGTTTTTTTTTCTAGGGGGGTGGGCCCTAATGCGCGGGCGACTCAGGGAAAGGCGCGCATGCGCACGCGTCTGTTCACTGAATAAACGTGCATGAACGCGCGTGAGGGGGGAAAACAGGCGTGCATAGGTGCGTGCATGTGGGGTGGACAAGAGCGCATGAGTGCGCGCCTGTTGGCTGAACATGCGTGCTTTCAAGCGCGCCTGTGGGTATGACAGGCGCGCCTTAGAGCGCGTCTGTGGGTATGACAGGCGCGCTCTAGCGCGCGCCTGTATGGTGAACAGGCGCGTATGTGTGCGCGCCTGTGGGGGTAAAAACCGCGCCTTGGAGGCAAGGTTTCAAGGTGAAAAAATTAGCTTATTTGATGTATGGGATAATTGCCTAATCTAATATAGGACTTTGGGTTGTGTGCAGGTGGAGATCAGTGATTATGGATGTGCGATGGCATGAGCGGGATTGGGAGCCACTGCGGGAGGAGGTGGCCGAGGCGAGGCTGACAGTTCGGGCGTCTTTAGCAGCCAGTGGGTTGCTAAATTTTTTTGAGTGCCCTCTACTACGGGCCCAGGAGTATTTGCTCCAGTTTCTGATTGAGATGTGGAGCCCTGCGCAACACTGCTTCCTCATGCAAGGAGAGCAAATTACCTTCACTGCGGTGGAGGATGTCTATTTCTTGACTGGGCTCCCCTTCCAGGGGACACCGTTGCTGGCATATCCTGTGCTGCCGAGAGATACTCCTCTACAGGAGGTCACCGAGCGATACTTCTCAGGCGAGCACTTTATGACTGGGTCATCAGTGCGATAGATGTGTTGCTGCATCGTTGCGTAGCAGCAATGATAGTGCGAGTGTACGGGACTCAAGCGCCCCACCGGATTAGTGGTGGCGAGCTGATGTTGATGGAGAGGGTGGTGGTGGGCCGTGAGTGGTTTTCCTGGGGTCAGATGTTACATGCGCACATGATTGCGCAGCTGGACAGTTGTCGATCCACAGGCAGGGGGGAGTTCTCTTTTGGCTCCATCCTGGTGGCCTTCTTCTTGGAGAGGGTGCCTATGTTGCGTCTGAGGGTGGTGCTGGAGGTACCAGGGGTACGAGAGCCGCGCATGAGGCGGTGGTCCCAGATTTTGGTTCGCCACAGTGGTGGCGAAGGTGGACACTACCTCACTGAGGAGGCAGCTCAGATATGGCGGCAGATGCCGCAGTTTATACTTCAGTTCCCCTATGCTGGGGTGGACTTCCGGGGGGACCCGGATATGGTACTACCTCCTGGGGAGGTTTTTGATCACAGAGGTATGTTGGGTATTTGTATGTTGTGATTGTTGTTATGATTTTGATATACCAGTGCATATGTTTGATGTCTAGACACCGATACCATCTGTTGTTGTTTGTTTGGTGCATGTGCAGATTTGGCACCTCGCGGGCGTGAGGTGGATGTGTTCAGAGCACTAGCGCAGCGAGAGCAGGAGAGACCGCCGCGTGCAGGGAGGCGTCCGAGGGATGAGGCTGCTGGAGGACCAGCAGGGCCCGAGAGACCAACGCAGAGGCGCCACTTTGATGACCCTGGTACGGGGCCATCTCATGCTCCTCCGGGGGAAGCCGGAGTAGATGATGAGGATATAGTCCATCAGTTCGAGACGGTGTTGCGAGACATGCTTGAGGGCATGTGGATCCGTATCCAGGATGAGGAGTTCCTGGAGCAGTGCATCGGGCTACCGCCACCATGGCGGTCTATTATGCGGCGAGCAGCTGTGCTCGCAGCGATGACGAGCGGACGCCTGTCGCCTGGGCAGGGTGGTCCTGCGGATGTGCCACCACCACCGCCTGGGGCAGGTGAGGGTGGACCACCACCTCCTTCTGAGGGAGGGGTAGCTGGGGGTGTGCTAGAGGCCCCCTGATTTGTATGATATATTTTGTATACCTTTATGATAGGCTGGTGAGCCAATTTTTGTACCATGATGTGGCACGGGCCTGAGGGCCAATGTATTTTTGTGTATGTAAACATTCGGGTGGCCTAAGGGGCCCAGATATATATATATGAGTATACATGTTTTTGGATCCAAATGTATTGTACATGTGTTTTTGTGTTGATGTTGATGCTATCTATATGCTGTGACAGGATTTATGAGACGTTTTATGTATGTGTATTTTGATGTGAGATATCCCAATCTAACACCATGTTAGCTATTTTATCTGTTATTTGATTCAGTTCTCTTGGAATATGTGTAAATGTAATGGAATCAAAATGTCGAGTCAATAATCTAACCTGCAGGTACTTGCGAAAGAGGCACGGATCGCGTACATGGTACACATTGTTGAGTTGAAGAACGACCAGTTGAGAGTCGAGTAAAACACTAAGGTGATGAATATGATGATGCTAGGCGTCGGTCAGGAGGCCAATGACAGCAGTGTATTCGGCTTGGTTATTGGTTGCTGGTCCTAAACATATGCCACTGGAATGTAGCATTTCATGTGAAGGGGTGTAGAGAGCCCAAGCATCTGAAGCGAGATTTTGTGTCCAACGGCTGGCGCCGTCGACGTACCCAATGTGATAAGATGGTGGAGGAGTCATCTGTCAATAGCACAAAGGATAGTTTAGATGAGGGAGAAAAAAGATTAAAAACGCTAGAAAAGAAAAAATAACCTAAAGTAGCGTGACTACGTTTAAGCATAAAATTTCTTGAGGTATAACCTATTGACGGGTTCTTTGAGCGTGAGGCCTTCGGGGGAGGCCAGGATGTAAGCGCCTTTGGTGAGGCAATGTTGGATGATGTAAGGGCCATGCCATAGTGATTYGAATTTGYCGTGGCCAAAGGTATCATGGGCGATATCATAGGCTAGGACAAGGTCGCCTTCGCGAAATGATCGAAGGTTGACATGGCGATCGAAGGTAGCCTTGGATCATTTTTTAGCTGCCTCATTGTTCTATAATGAGGATCGACGATCTTCATCCAGAGACTCCAAGTTCAACAAGAGCTTCTCCATTGGAGTAGTGTCAGGTAAAAGCTCGATTGCGGTGTGAAGGGTGGGAATTTTGCACTCGATGGGAAGAGTTGCCTCGACCCCATGGACTAAATGAAATGGCGTGAAACCCGTGGTGTTTTTCACGGCTGTTCGATAAGCCCATAGCACGGAAAATAACATGTGATGCCAATTGGTTTTGTGTTTATTAACCRTGCATTGTAACATGGTCTTGAGGACTTTGTTCACTGCCTCAACCTGTCCATTGGACTGAGGGTAGTATGGTGAGGCAAACTCGTGAGAGAAGCCTAACCGAGATGAGAGTTCGATGAAGCTTTCATTCTCGAAATGTTTCCCATGATTGGAGACTAGCTGGAGTGGTACTCCGAAACGGGATATGACGTGGTTGAAGAAAAAACGCGCTGCAGTGTCAGCGGTGTTGTTGAAGGTGGGCATAGCTTCAACCCATTTGGTGAAGTAATCGACAGTGACAACAATGTATTTGTGACCATTGCTGGAGGGAGGATTACAAGTCATAAAGTCAATGCCCCATTTACAAAAGGGGCCTGCAGTAATGAAAGGGTGAAGAAGAGCGGGGGGAGTGTGGGCTTTGTTGGCATAGAGATGACATTGCTCACAATGTCTCACGGCATGAATGCAATCATGAAATAGGGTAGGCCAAAAGTAACCGGCCCGGATAATATTTTGAGCCGTGGTGAGGCCCGAAAGATGGCCCCCACAAGCGCTGCTGTGACAGTCGTTTAAGACTCTGTCGGACTCGTCAATAGTCAGGCAACGACGCAAAATGGTGTCGACGCCCCGCCGATATAGGATGTCTTCGATGAGGAGATAGCGGGGGGGCTGATGGAAAATGCGCCGACAATCATCTCGTGATAGGTGGTTACCAAACTTTTGAGTTCATAGGTAGACGAGGAGGTCGCCATACCAAGGATCATCAGAAGCGATGTAAAAGAGATGTTCGTCGGGAAAGTCCGTATTGATGGGTGTGCTAGGTGTGTCAGAGGGAAGGGCCATGACAAGTTCGGCGAGAACGAGGGCCTTCTTACTCTTTGGTGTCAAGAACTCGAGGTCCCATTCCTGAAGGATAACGATCCATCGAGCGAATTTGTCGTTAACTTGGCGACAACTGAGAAAATATTGCATAGGGTTGGAATCTGCGACGACCTTGGTGGTGCGAAGTAGAATGTAATGGCGCAGTTTCTGGACTGCGAGGACAATGACAAGAGCAAGTTTCTCTTCATGTTTGTAATTGAGGGGTGGTCCTGAGAGGTTCTTACTGATGTAATAAATGACGTGTTCACGATTGTCATCTCCGAGCTGGACGAGGACGCCGGCTACTGATACAGCTGATGCTGATACGTAGAGAATGTAGTCGCGAGTGTAGTCCGGTGCACTAATCAAGGGTGCATTGGAAAGTTCTGCCTTCAAATCGTCAAACGAATGTTGGGCATAATCGTCCCACTGAAAAGGGATGTCGTGACATAGTAAGCAAAGGAAACCATGTGCGTGTATAGCGTAATCAGGAACAAAGCGTCGCAGAAAGTTGGCTTTGCCCTGTAGACTCTGTAGTTGTTGCAAATTCCGAGGAGGTGGAATTTCGGTGATGGCTTGGACCTTGAGGGGGTCTACGGTGATACCACTCTGTGAAACAATAAAACCGAGAAGGCGCCCTGCGGTGACGCATAACACACACTTGAGAGGGTTCAAGCGAATGTTGTACTGACGACACCATTGAAAGATGATTCGTAAATCATCGAGGTGTTGGGTGCGTTTCTTGGAGCGAGCCGTGAGGTCGTCCAAGTAGGCTAGGATGATTGCGGCTAGATCATGAAAGATGTATGTCATGGCCCGCTGGAAAGTTGCGCCAGCATTTTTGAGGCCGAAGGGCATAACACGATATGCAAACGTACCCCACGGGGTAATGAATGCGGTTTTGTACTGGTCGACCGGGTGAATTTGAATTTGGTTATAGCCAGAGAACCCATCCATGAAGGAGAGAGCCTCGTGGCCAGCACAATCATCGATGATCTGATCGATGAAGGGTGTTGGGAAGTTGTCTTTGGGACATGCATTGTTGAGACCGCGAAATTCGGTGCAGACGTGAATAAAGCCTTGTTTTTTGTCGACGGGTACAGGGTTGGAAACCCAAGACGTATAAGCGATGGGGTAAATGAATCCGGCCGTATGCAATTTGTCAATTTCGGCTTTGATAGCCATGGCCTTTGATGGGTGTAGCGGTCGCTGTTTCTGGCGGACTGGTGTGATGCCGGGCCAGGTGTCGATGCGATGTTCCAGGATAGAGGGGTCGATGCCAGGCATCTCCGTGTATGACCAGGCGAAGATATCCCTAAATTCCTGGAAGAGGGCTTTGTATGCAGTGATTTCCTCCGGAGTACAAGCAGCTCCGATGATGATTTCTTCGACGATGCCCGGTTTGATGGAAATGTCAATTTTGATGGTGGGAGAAATGTTAGCTAGATTACCTTCTTCAAAAGAATCAGGTGCAGGAATAGGATTTTTGAACCAATCGATGGGTCCAGGTGGGATAAAATCTTTGGTTTCGACCGCGTAAATGGGATGGTGGCTAGGAGGCATGAGGGCTTCCTGAGGACGGAAGAGGGCACGATGGTGTAGTACATCCCAAGGAGAATCCGGGCTTTGTAGTTCTACCAGTATTTCTTCGTCGCATTGGAAATGATGGGAATATAACGGATCATGAGGAGTGATCTCCGTGACAGTGTGGTTGCCCCCTGCTGTAGCAACGGAGGATGAAATGCTAGGAGAGGGTGAGGGTTCACTCAATATAAACCATATATTGAGGTACTGAGGGGTACCCGTGGTGGTGGGATGGATAGTCTCCGTCGAGGAATGAGAAGGAGAGTTGGGTGGGTTACAAGGTAAATCCTCAGATATGTTATCTAAGAACCATGGGGGTGTGGGGAGTGCCTCGGGCTCAGGAGAGGTGACGTGAAGATCCGCTAGTGGTGAAGTAAGGTCAATTACCTCTGCTGTGGGCCGGTGTAGCAGGGCCAATTGATGTTGTCGATATGCGATGATCATCGGACATTGGTATGTAAAGTGAGCCAATGAGTCACAAAGAGAGCAAGGGCATCTCATGCGTTCATTGACTGAAGTAGTGACATAGCGAATATCAGTGATAGATGTTGTGGATGACATCACTGGGCGTGGGTTGTTTTGAAAGTCCCGGCTGACGATGGCCAATGCTTGTCAAAAACGAGGCAGTGCTGGACAATGGTGGGTGTAATGGCCATACTCAGAACAGATGGCACACGCAAATTTGGTCTTCAACCCTTTACTACTGGAAGGTTGGGTGGTAGTAGTAGTAGTGAGTGGTGTGGGGGTTGGATTGGGGGGAATCAAATTCCCTAACTCCGGTAGCGATGGGCAATTGTTGGTTTGGTGGCCCTCTTTGTCACATAATGCGCAAGGTGGTGAGATGCGCGAAGGAAGTGGAGTTGTGGGCTCCTTCTTTTGTCGCCTACCCTCGGCTATAGCAGGGGGGGTAGGGAGGATGGGGGTAGTGGGGGTAGTGGGAGTGATGACAGGAATCATCATGGGACCATATCAGGTGGATGTAAATACCACACTGGGATTTCTAACACCATATTAGGTAGTGTGAGCTTTGCAGCTACTTGGAAAGCTTCGATATCGGGTGGAGGGTAAAATAAGGGAATTTGAGTGAGGGGTCCAGGAACTGTTTCCCAAATGGGATTAGGTCCTGGGGGGGGTGTGGATTCGTGGACCGTAGGGGTCGACGAATGCGCAGGAGGCTCCTGTGGGAGTGGTGCTACGACTGTTGAGACGTCAGAAATGACTGAAGCCTCCTGAGGAGGATGTGCATCCTCCTGTTGAGTTCCGTTAGAGGAAACGACGCATACTTGGCTAGGGGGAAGGAGTGGTGGTGCTCCATGGTATGTCCCTAATAAGGATGGATCTTTGAAAATCCCAGGACCCATCTCAATGAGTGGATATACATCGTTGTGAATGAGCGGAAGAATGTTATCGAGACTAGACGATGGATTTGGCTCGTAATGTGTAACTTGGTCAATGGTCACTATCTTCCCGTTGTGGGGGAACATGATTGTCCGAAAGACTGATGATGCTACTACCTTCATGGAATACATGTAGGTACGGCCAAGCAAGATATTGCAATCGAGTGGGGCGTCGATAACTTCAATGTCGATGAGAATGGTTTTGCCTCCGAGTTCTACGGGGACATTTTGGAAGAGCCCTTCAGGAGATGATGGTCGGCCTTCATAGGCACGCAATGTGATGGCGGAGGGTAAGAGTTCTGGGGAACCAAGCTTCTGCCATACTATTTTGGACATGATGCATGTGGATTCCCCTTCGTCGATGATACACCGATGGACGATGATGTTCCGTATCTTGACTGGTATTTGAATAGCCACTGCGGCGGGAAGGCGCGGTTCACAGCTATCAAGGTCAAATGTGATGAGTCGAGTATCGGCAGGGTTGACGGTGCCCATGGTGGAAAGGAGTGATTTCCGCTGAGTGGGACATGTCTGGAGGACTTCCAGAACTGACATGGCAGCTGGGGATTGTGCTAAGTCATCTACCAAGCTGTAGTTGTGAGTGGCCCTAGCCTGAGGGTTGTGGACATTCCTGCGCAATGGGATGCGAGGGATGCGCAATGGTGGTTCGGCGGACGGGCGTGGGATTATCAACGAAGGTCCTGTCGGTGTAGGGTTTGTTTCTGCAGATGTAGGAGTAGACTCAGCTAGTGCAGGATACTGACGATTACGTGTTTGCAGAAGGATTTCTTCCTCACTGGTGAGGAGAATTGTTCATTCCACCAGATTGTTGGGATTATGGTATTGGCCCACCTAAGGTGGGGGATGTTGTGTATCCTGTTGGGTGTTTATCACACCTTGATGTGAGATAGGGTTTTGCAGCACGGCGGGAGGGGGTTGTGGCACATATTGTTGTTGTGCCTGCTGAGGGGCAGGTTGCACAGGAGAAGGGGGAATACTCCCGGAGTCTTTCAACCTCTTGAAATCCGCAATTTGTGGGAAATGGTGAGTGTAATGACCATATACGCCACAAAGAGAACAAGGGTGGATAGTTTTAACAGTGTTCCTCCCTTGGCGTTTTTTGTTATTGCCCCCCTGGGGGTTTTGGTTCCCTTGGTTCGGGTTGCCCCCAGTGGGTGGATGCTGTGGGGGTTGATTCCCACCTTGACTAGGATTGCTATTGTTATTCTGGTTCCTTCCTTTCCACCTGTTGTTGTTTGAAGGGTTAGTTGGGTTGGCTGTGTTCAACTGTTCAAAATTTTGGTATTGTTGAGCAACGGATGGTTGAACAAAGTTTACCCCTGCATGAGGGTGCGGAGGAGCCATGGGTTATGGAGGACCCGGAAAGGGAAAGTATGGATTCTGTGGTGGTGCGGCTCCATAAGGTACATAGGATGGTGTGGCGCTATCACTAGTACTATAAGATGATGTGGAGGGGGGACCACTGGTATTTGGAAGAGGTGGATGTATGGGAGGTGTCGGTGGCGGTCCACTTATGGGTGGAGGAGTAACAACAGGGTATGGCTGTTGGTAAGGGGGTGGGGGGTAATAAGAAGTGCCCCCATATGCTGGTGGGTACTGAGGGGTCCCATACATCGGTGGTGGTTGGGGTTGTGGACTATGATGCATGGTAGCACCTATTAGTCCGTCTGCTGAGTGAGACATCCCCGGTTTGTCTTGGCCAAATGGCACAGGTTTTGGAATATCAGGAAGTACTGTGTACAAGTATCCTGACTGTGCGTAAATGAGGTCATATTGTTGAGCTTTGCTGATGGCTTCCTCTTCAGATTGTGGGAAGGTGGAAGCTACATCTTTTCCGAGGAGAGCGACAAGTGATTTGAGAAACCAATCAAGACATTGTTGCTTGGTGGTTTCTGCTTTGCATAAACTACGTCACCTACGCCACTCATGAATGTGGTCGGCAATGTGGGTGGCTGAGGACTGTTTGAAATTGGACAGTAGTTCTAGACCATTCTCATGTCGGATGGGTAATTGGAAGAAAGTTAAAAAGGCTTTGGCCAAGGACTCAAAGGTCGAGTGGGACCCTGATTTTTCTTCTACATACCATTTGGCTGATGGGCCAGTGAGTGTGCGTTGAAAAAGACGCAGTCTGACAGAGTCTTCCATAATGCTGTTGGAAGAACACCATAGGTGAAAGGTCATGACGGGATTGGCGGGGTTGTCCCCTGCTTTTCCTTCAAACTTTGGTATGTCTGAAGGAAGTTTGGTCGGCATTGCAGGCCATGTGGCATTGTGCAATATAGGATCATTAGTGAGCTTGGTGAGATCCGGAATGTTGAGAGAGGCCAAGTATGGCATCTGTAGTGGGGGTGGAGGGTTAGCTCCTACCATGGTGTTTTGTGAACCTGATCCTTGATGGGAACTAGGTGGGTTGGTGCTTCCTCCTTGAGAAGAAGTGGGTCCTCCGCTTCC